>JAUTBT010059144.1:0-33430 GCA_032361225.1 Lepetodrilus schrolli | reverse complement strand
GAATGAGGTAGGGATGGAGGAGAGAGAGAGGTGGTGGGAATGGAATGAGGGATGGGGAGAGAGGTGGGAATGGAATGAGGGAGGGAGGAAAGAGGGGAGGTAGGGATGGAGAAGAGAGAGAGGAGGTGGAAATGGAATGAGGGAGGGGGAGAGAGGTGGGAATGGAATGAGGGAGGAAAGAGAGGGGAGGTGGGAATGGAATGAGGGAGGGGGAGAGATGTGGGAATGGAATGAGGGAGGGATGGAGAGAGAGAAGCCACCTTCATTTTCACAATGTCTACAAGCTTAAGAGTTTTGTGGGAATGGATGTCATCGTCTGTTGGCTGGTGGTCCCTAGTGCCAGATGGAGTGGAGATGGGTCGTCTAGCTGGATAGAGTCAAGTAATGTAGGAAAAGGCCAAGCCACTGTTCCTCACCAACGGTTCCTAAGAGTAATGATGACTCTATTGATTTAACTCTGGTAGTTTTGGGTGCTATGTTTGACGCCACAGACAAGGGAAAGCTGAAGGAATCCATCCTGGTGCTCACTGGCATTTCACTGGCACTTCACTGGCATTTCACTGGCATTTCAGCTTCACAACTGTCTGTACAGCATGACAATTCTGAAGTTTACATAATAGGAAGTCTGACAGTTAATTTACATATTTGGACCTTTGCATTTGTTTGTCAACATTGATTTCATCTGTGACATTGACATTTGATCTAATCTTCAGTACCTCCAGATCACTGTTTCTTGGATTATTAAATTTATTACAAGTTTACAAAAATATCCCTGATCATGAATGTATCTCAAGCAAATGAATCTTTTTTTAAAAGAAATTCATGTATGATAAACATGGCAACCGATTTGGAAATCAAAATATTAGTAAATATTAGCAATGGCTAGGATTTTTATATTTGGCACCTAGTTGTGTTTTAAAATATGTCTTATACTAGCTTACAGTTAATTATCTAAGTACTTGTCATGAGCATGTGAAAGGCAATGACTAATATAATTGATAAAAAAAACTATGCTGTTGTGTCCATGTTACTGTGGGCTCTGTAATGGTATCCATGCTCCCAGTGCACAAGGTCCAGTTCCAGGCTTCTGACATAATTTCCTGTCTTGAGCATCATGTACTCACTCAGGAACACAGAAGGAAGAACTGACAGTGGATCCTCTGCAGAGCCTCCTGAGCAGGCTCTCTAGAACTGCTAGTCCCCAGCAGCCTGATCAGGCTCTGAAGGACTGCCTCTCCCCAGCAGCTTGATCAGGCTCTGAAGGACTGCCTCTCCCCAGCAGCTTGATCAGGCCCTCTAGGACTGCCACTCCCCAGCAGCTTGATCAGGCTCTCTAGGACTGCCACTCCCCAGCAGCTTGATCAGGCTCGCAAGGTTAAACTTTATTCATGCATTAGAAATTTTGTACAAAATATAATATATAAATACTCAAATATTGCCTGTCATTCCAAAGTTCTACGAACTGCCTTCCTGTGACTTCATGAAATTATCATCTTAAAATAGCAATTGTCAGTAGTCATGGTGGTTGGAAAGATTTGGTAATTGTCGCTATAAATGCAGGAATCAGATTGCTTGGATTAATTATATCAGTGTGGTGTGAAGACATGAAATATTTTATATTTTCGTCTCATCTGTTGTATTCAAAGTTTTTAAATGTAGTATTACAGACTTCTTTGCTGAAAAATATTGAAAATTATTTTCAAGAAAGCAAAGATATCTAATTTCATCTGGCAAGTAATTACATTACACCATCTTATCCACAGAATTCATTGAACACCATTGAGTGGTCACATGACTGAGTATGAAAAAGTAAATTTTTTCAATATTGCGTAGTTCATGTTTAGTAATACTTTCTTCATGTTTCATAATACTTTCTTCATTGCTTCATCACAATATCTCATCACACAAGGAGTCTGCAATTTTCGTACTTTCAATGCATTATGATTTCCCCACAAATTAATAAGTACCACTCTTTCAATGAGACACGTTATAGCAAATGACATAAAAGATCCCCAGGTTTATTTGTGTGCCTCTGGATTGCTACCCCTGTGGAATGTCCATTTCAGTTGCCCCAGTTTGTCTGGCAGTTTGATGACGTCCATTTTGGGGGAATTGAATGACTGATGTTGCCCCAGCCGTTGGTTCACAGCTTCAAAAAATCATAAGTCATCTATATGCATGATCATAAAATAGCTGTGATAATGACCCTCACAACTATTCAGGTTCCGAGTGGTGATTGTGCAGTGCACAACCAGTTATTCTGAATAGAAATACCGGTTTCCATGAGTCAATTGCGTTGGTCACAGTCGTCACGACAAAATAGTGTTTGCGGAATTTGGAAATTATATAAGCATGTTTACCTGTTAATTTGAGTATGTGTTTGAAATGCTTTGCAACATGTCATATCTAGCATAGTAATATGCAATATTGTTGACTGTGATCTCTGCTATGTGATGCATTCTGGGTGAAAACATTTAATACCCATCTTTGTTGTTGGCATCACTGATTCTTCATAATCTTCATAAAAATCACCATAACAGAAAATTGACTCATTTGGAATATAACAAATGTATCTAAATGTTGCATACCTTCGATTTTGTGATTTCAACTCTTTTGTCATTATATTCCTAATCGCTAATGCCACATAGGAGCATCTTATCATAGTCGGCCATGATGTCATTGGATTGGAGATGGAAATCAGCCATGTGTTGGGCATTGAATGCCATCAACAGTTAAGACATTTGGAACAGTCTTGTCGAAACTGTTTAAATAGCCATAAAGAATAAAATTAGAATAAAGAAAATAAACCAACAGTCTATTACAGGAGTA
The DNA here is from genome assembly GCA_032361225.1 of Lepetodrilus schrolli. Taxonomy (NCBI): domain Eukaryota; kingdom Metazoa; phylum Mollusca; class Gastropoda; order Lepetellida; family Lepetodrilidae; genus Lepetodrilus; species Lepetodrilus schrolli. Next base: position 30,601 of record JAUTBT010059144.1, on the reverse strand, counting down.
GTTGGTAATGCTTTTGAGTTACAAAATTAATCCACTTGTATGAGGGAATCTGCATCACATCCTAGCTTTATTGTCTAAATTAATCGGTATGCCCAGCACTGACTGTGCATTTGTGCACTCAATTTTTATCAATCTATACAGCTTCTGCTATCAAACTACTGTGAATAAAATGAATCCACTTGTATGAGAGAATCCTAAGCTAGCTTAGTTGGTCTAAATGTATCACTATAGCCTGCTCTGACTGTAAATCAGTCATGTTCCTAGCTCCTCAGGTTGGTAAGGATTCCATGCTTCCGACTACCGGATGTGACCACAATCTCTCCTGCTGAACACACCTGGAATCAATCAGTCTGACTCGTCACAACCAGAATAATCTTTGATCGATTCCATCATGGCTCAGATTATAACCATCTCTACCATTACACCATCAGACGGTTAGCCTCGGAAATATACGCTCTCATCATGGCTTCCTACAAAAACCCAGATAATTTAGAGTATGTAACTGATATAATTCCAAAGTAATTAAGTGCATCCATGAGATTTTCCAGATCGTAAAACCATAGTCACATTGGTCAAGGATTATGGGTGGGTGGCATGCAATTGGCAATTTATTAGAATTTCTTTTCTGCCCAGGGTGTGTGGTTATTAGAATTTCTTTTCTGCCCAGGGTGTGTGAGTTACCTGCATGAGACAGATGGGAGCTCTTCTGCATGGGAGGAGGAAATCTGTTTGACGTATCAGTTCTACTGTGTAAACAAGCACACAGTTGGTCTTCTGATGTGAAGCAGAATTTATAGATTATTTTGAATTACTTCATTTAGCCCAATAATTACTCTGGTATGGAAAATGGAGAGCTTGTTGCTGCACAGGTTTCTGAGACCTGTTCCGCTAGTTTTCACATCTCATTAGTGGTTCCACAGTGTTCTGGTTCGGTACTATAACGTATACAAGTAAATTGGCAGTTATGTGTCTGCAGATTAGAATATGATAAATTGATGGCTTGTTCCTGACAGATAAGGTGGTATGGTTTCTGCATGTTTAAGACCGTTGCCATCACTCTTGCAATTTATGATTTATTGTAATGGCATTATTAAAAGATGATCATAAACTAGAAGTTTGATAAACCCAATAACCTTTTCAATTTTTATAACTTTTTTTGTGTGTATTTTGTTTTGCAATTAATCTTTATTATTTACATATTAATGTATATTTTTCCTAATCAATTTACTTGGATAACTTATATTTATGACATGGAAAAACTGTACTTTCAAGAGAAAACTAAAAACTCATTTCTTTAGTGAAGTGTATGGATGATCCTTGTTCACACATTTCCCCAAAACTCATTTGAGCCGTTAATCTTGATATTTGTGTTATATAAATGTTTATAATAATAATAATAATAATAATGATGATGAAATTTGTAGATCTACTGCACTCATAGCACCTTTTGAATTTATCATCAATTGAAATTGGGCTTTTTAATGTTGTTGTCAGATTTCAATACTAGATATCTCAAAGGGCTGTGAATATGCACAGGTCTTCTCTTATACATTTAATTTATATAAAAAGACTGTGTGTATTCACACAAATCCCAAGTCTTCTGTTAATATTATACATATCCATGCTGTCCAGTGCACACACATATCGGCCAGGCTGGCAGCAACATATACAGCTATCTGCCAGAGACGTGGCCCAGACAATCACCATGATCACCAGTGCTGTGTATATTGTCCACTAACTCTGGATTGCCAGACAGAAGCTGGAGGCCACCTGGTGACTGAGTTATCTCCTCTTACCTTGAGGTCATCTCCACTTCAAAGTCGACCAGCCTGTCTGCCATGTACAGTTTCAAACATCACTGTAATACTACAGGAATCACATATTTGATTAAATGCTGGTTGTGTTCGGCTCGGATGTTTATGAACAAAGTGAATGCATTCTCCATGATTATCATCGTTGTTCTATAATTTGGACCAATTTTCAAAAGATTTTTGTTTCTGCCTTGGGGGATAACTGTTTGATGTGTTGTGGAAGGATTTGTTGGATATCCTTGCAGAGATATAAAAAGAAAAGAAAATAAGTCAAACCATACCCATACATTATATATTCTGATTTATGACATTAAAACTTATTAGTACAATCCTTTAATTACTGAAATTTATGTTTTTTATGATGATTTTACTCCATTCATCTTGGGTTCAAGGGAAAAATTCTGCCTGCATGAAAAAAAATATCTGTCCATGCATATTCATGATTCTTTTGTTGTCTAGAAAGATACCTTGGATATGAAATCATTTTTTCTCTTCTCCATTTTCTCTTTCTATTTGATGAATCTATTTTTCATTATTATCCTGTACAACATGTAGTTGTTCTGGGGTTTCATCCCACTATACAGATGTAGCTGAGGTCTCTGACATACTCATAAACACTGTAAAACCACAACTCGTTCACTCTCACATCCTGCCATCATAATTTCATCTAAAAATGTTGATGAAAATTTCAGCTCAGCTTAGAACCGTTATACAGTCAGCAGTTGCTTGAATTTGATGTATATTAGATTCGTTACAATTTCAAATTCGTGCTACATTTAAATCGACATCATACTAAAAAACTTGGCAATACCAATGCGGTTTTGGTAAAGCAAATGAGGGCACAGCTTGTCGTATTGCAGGCAATCACAGTCCATCATAATCTAATCAATGAACCTGAAAAACACCAGACCCCAGATAATGCAAGACTTGGTTGAGGTTTTTGCCTGGCAAGGTCTGGTATAATGACAGGATTTCCTAGAGCTTCGGACTTTTTTTTAAATACAGTAGTTCCAAATTTGATGATTATAGCTTATGATATTCATTAGTGGGTTTGTTTTGGGGTTTGTGTTAGGATTATAGAAATGAACTTATGGCACAGGCGGGGGTGGTAGCGCAGTGGTAGAACATTGACTTCGGAGCCAAAGGTTCCAGGTTCAAATCCCGCCCAGGGGGCCCCGGCATCAATGTTCGTGAAAGTTACCTTTCTGATGTGATATTGATAGGATGCGCTGTTTGTAGAGTGGCAATGTAGTTATCATCCTTGGTCTTGTCAGTACCAGCCGGTGCTTGCAGGTTTACTGCACCATTCAGCGCTACGGATGTTGCGGGTTTCATCCTGCCCTAAACTGACAAGTGAAATAATCTTGAAAGCAAAACTTATGGCACTTATGAATGTTATCTTTATGAAATTTATAGTTGACTTTGTTGAAGGACATTATAAGTTTGTATTTGTAATCTAATCAATGTCACATGTTATTCTCAACAACAACAACAAAATTATTGGAGTTTAGAGCCGCTTTCTAGATTCTTTCACTTATTCCTATTTACATCTGCCATCATGCAAGTCTTGATTTCTGGTGAATAATCGAGGGTAAAGCTTCTCAGTGGCTCCTTTCATATACATATACCACCACTCATAATGTGTAGGATTCTTATACACGTGATTTAATTTAACCCTCTGATAACTAAGGATAGTTTGTTTATATGTCAACTTACATTTTGGTCTACCCTCATGTGTTTCATACTTGTTTTATTTAGTTTAAATTTCTGTTCAATTTTTTTTTTTAATTGCAAATTGTAGTCATCGCATATGGGTGAAATATTCTTGCAGCGACATGGAGCGATGGGGAATGTAAGTAGACACGATATGTCCTGTGATTCATCTACCACCTGATGACATAAAATGGGCAAATATCTAAATGCACTACATATTGACTCGCTCAAGCCCGACAGCCATTGTGACATCACATGAAAAGCCTCCGATGCAGCTGTGATTCATTGCAACCATCACAAGCATTACTAGCAACCGTGCTATAATATTCACAATATATGGTCTAGAAATGTTTTCGTGGCTTAACATTCTTTGGAATATTTTTGTCAAGTCTATAGATCCACTTTTGAAATAACGTTGATTAGCAATTATCTAATGCTGTATTTCTGATGAGGTGTCGGAAGATACACAGTCCCTGTCAAGCTCCAGTCATACTGTCACACTTTCTGATGGCGAACTACAAAGAATAGGCATTCGTGGAGATATTTGCCAAGGTCGTTGTGTATTCGTGTTGGAGCCACGGCAGTTTTGTACATTACAAATTGTCGTGGTGCCTCTGTGACCTCTGCGATGCTCAACTAAAGTGTTGCTGAACTACAAAGAACTACAAAGAACTACAAAGGACTGAAAAGAACCAGAAGGACATTGGCGAATTTCTCCATGAATTCCTACTAATTGTCGTTCACCATCGCAAATCGTAACAGTGTGACTGGGGCTTACGTCAGTCAATGTGCAGTATTCTTGAAGTTTCAGAATAGTGTTATGACCATAGTTTATTAGAATGGTGATTAGAAATATTGCTTGCAGTATAGGATCACCATTTTCGAGTCAATTGCACCTGTGATTATTATGGTATTTGCAGATAAGAGATATGTTGTTTCTTTGGAGTTATCGCCCCTGTATATGACATCATTACACCCTTTAAACTCACCCTTTGGACATTTTCACTTCATCACTTAAACATTGATTTTTGTTAACATTTTCAATTTTCCACTTTCAGAAAAAACAACGGGTTCTGACATTTTAAAAGCCTGTAGTGGGATTTCTGAATATTCGTGATATTTATGAAAAGTACATTACTTTTTTCAATTACATTAAATACTTTTGGGGGGACATTTATGCACTCAAATTTCACCACTCAATAGAGCTTCTGCTATCAAAATGTGAACAAACTGGCATTTTAACCATTGCATGTAATATCCATCAACTGATAATTCCATTGACATTTTCACTCGTAGCTATCGGATATTATCATGTCATCACGTTGAATTGCCATTAAGGAATATGTGGAACATTTGTCAGTCCAATTCCATCCGGATTATAGTCCAAGACTTTGCTGCCTTGTGGATGGTTCCACTGGCTATTCTGATCTCTTCTGTTATAACTCTTAAGGTAACTTCAACTCCATTCTTAGTAAAGGTCTATGACTAATGTTGGAGTAACGGTTACCTCCAGTTACGCTATTTCATGCAGGAGGAAACAGGTCAGACAGTCTAGATATGGCAAACAGTATACAGCTGGCTATTTTACAAGAATATTGCTATTATGTGTTCATGGATTTCTATTCTATATTTGTTTCTTGAATAATTATCCACCTTTGCTGAACCAAGCAAGTCTACATCCCGCTCTGCCTGCAACATTTCTGAGTCAATTATAGAGTGCCTCAATCAGAGAGGGTTACCAATGAAGTTGCCTCACTGCAATCCTATCAAACCTCAGACTGCGGTAACCCACTTAGAGTACTGCCATTGGTAGAAACTCACTCTTGCGCAAGTGCAATGTCATCCTAACACAATAACTCGTTTATCTGTGCCAGGGTTTTTTTCTCCCATCGTTGCTGGCTGCCAGTGAACGATGGTGCAAGTGAAAACACCAATCGTTCCAACATCCCAAGACAAACCAACTAAACATCACATGACCTAATGACTTGATATTGATTGGTCAACTCCAAGGCGGGGAATGTGTATTGATCACCGCCGTTAAAATGCTGGTTGCCCCCCCACCCTCAAGGCCAATTGACCCGAGAGGTCATCATGTCACACTGGTGCTACATGATATAAATGAACACATTCATCACATTTTCTGGATGGTTTGATTGATAACCTTGCCCTTTCACATACAGGGGAGACTGCACAAAGTTCATGCTAGACAATTGAGAATTACATCTTTAATTGTGTTGTAGTCTTTTCTGTTGGACGTCAGGATTACTTAAGGAATAGGTCGATATATACTAGTATATGTATGTAGCAATATACTCATGGACTATGATACCAATTTATATTGCAATGCATAATTCTATGGTTATAGTCCTGCTATGTGTCATTGTGCAATACATACATTGGAATATGATTTGAGTATATGTTTATTGACATTAAATAGTTACTTGTTTCCTGGACAACATCTTAGTCATCATTATTGTTGTCTGCTGTGAGGGCTGATTGGATCTCAACTATGGGTTGCATATATTTCCACCTTGAATCGATCCAACTCTTGATTTATATATTTGATATTTGACTGTGTCACTTATACTGGTACTAGTAGACTGATTTATTGACCATCGCTGTCACTGTGGAAGATGTGGAAGAAATGGAAGATTGTAGCAGATTCCTCCAAAGCATTACATCTGAAGAATATTCAAAAAGCTAGTGTACCAAACCTTTGGTTTTCTTGTACTTTGAGATATGGTTGTGTATTTGTGGTATTTGCAGTGGTTGTGGTGGTGGTGGTGATGAAGAATATGATTGAAAGAAATTTGTAAATGTGCTAACTTTGAAATGGTTTATCCCTTTCTCTTGCATCTTTCTGCCCATCCACCCATGTACCTTCCACCCACCAACATATCTCCCATCCACCTATGTACCTTCCACCCACCAATATATCTCCTATCCACTCATGTACCTTCCACCCACCAACATATCTCCCATCCACCCAAGTACCTTCCACCCACCAACATATCTCCCATCCACCCAAGTACCTTCCACCCACCAACATATCTCCCATCCACCCATGTACCTTCCATCTAGCCAGGTACCTCACATCTAGCCACATACATCATACCTTCCATCCACACGTACCTCCCATCCACCCACATATCTCCCATCCACCCAAGTATCTCCCACCCACCCATGTATCTCCCACCCACGCATGCATCTTCCATCCACCTGTCCATCGATGCTTGTCTTGTCTGTCTTCTTCTATTAACAAAGCCGTCTGTAACTTAGACAGCAGACAAGCAAGACAAAAATGACCACCTCTGTCTTCCTGAGTTCTGTATAGACAGCCTCTTTAATGGAATTAATCAATAGCGCACTTGATATCTTCATGAAAGACAGGCAACAAACTGATCCATCAAATTGCCATGTAATTTATATATTTGAATATATTTATATGTCTTCTGTGTGGGCAGTAGCACAGTGATAGAACGGCACAGTCATACTAGGATACAGTGTCTGAAGTATCACAGTGCAGTTACCATCCTTGGTCAATACCAGCCACTGCTTGCAGGTTTACTGTATCACAGTCCTATGGGTGTTGCAGGTTTTCTCCTACCATAATGATGACAAGCTGTGATATGAGTGAATATATTTTGAAAGCGGCTCTCAATCTCAAACAAGTCAGACAAACAAATATGTTCAGCGTAATTTAGATTTAATACAAGTATCCTGGAGAATCATGTTGAATGCCAATTGATTTGTCTCTAAATATGCTAGAAGTATCTTTCAATAACATTGAAACTAGTTTGCCCTAAGACAAAGTAGTTTACACTCGGTCCTGCCGATATTAGTGAGTATTGAGAATAATACAAGCTGAATAATTATCCAAAGTCAGCCAATGATATATGGAGGTTATAACACAAATATGACCTAGGTACTATACCATGATCAATCTATACAGTGAACTTGCAGAGCCAGTTCGGGCTTGATTAAAAATGTACCTCCATTGATTGGAGAGCAAGTGCGACAAGCCAACCATATTCCCGGTTGCTGGAAGAGGACAGTTAGATCACGGGGAATATGAAGAGGTGGTGATGCAGCACCCGTGGTTACGTGCATTATTGAACCTGTTTTCACCTCCTTGTTGTTCTCCAGAGGACTAAGTTTATGTCACATGGACAGACCGCTGGGTTTGGTTATAATGGTGTTTATGAATCAAGACCCCATTACTAATTTGAGGAAAGTCAACGTCAAGAACATTGTGTATTATTCATTAATAATCCTTTCCAGAATTGATTACTCATAAGACATAACCTCTTGGAAGATTACTTTTTCGAAATCATAAATCAAATTTTCCTGTTACATTTTGTCAAGAAATGTAAATTCTATGATATTTAGTAAGATTTACATTGGTAGTCAGATGTGGACCACTTCTATTTAATGGCTTCTGTTGCAAGTATCCCCTGTTTGGGTATGTCATGTACGACTTCTAATTTCAGGTAATTACCATAGAATCCATACAATGGTAGGATCGTGTCTGCCAAAGTAACCCTACTCCTTCCACTAAATGTTATCCAAGATATAATCAATATTTTCATTATTTCATTATTTAGAATGGTATTGCATAAGTTCAATATTGTTTTCTGAGAAAGGTTGCAGACACTTTCAATATCCGGTTTAAGTTTTTTTTTAATCATTTCAATTTTGTTCCCAAGGAATTCAGTATTTTGCACCGGTAAACTACAATGTCATTAGAAAAAGATTTATCTGGCAGTTACGAGTGCGATATGGAAAGCCCCTGGATAATGAAAATTTAATCTATTTACGCTGCTTCTGTGGCAGTCATCCACTGTTTGAGTCGGCCATGTTTTCTCAATTCTGTTAATTAGTGCAGGCGTTGTTCTCTTGGATTCTGCGACCCTAATCCATAGCTAGCAGGATTGGCTGCTGGAATAGTCATAATTCTCCACACAAGTCCACAAGTCCAAGAAAATAGGAATTAGAACGTATGGAATGACCATGATTCCATGGGTAACTAGCAGTGGCAATATTTAGCCAGCAGATTGCGTACAGAGACCTTTGTTGTGGCAATGGAGGTGTTAGGTGGTAATTAGGGTTGTGGATGGTTGGAACAGAAACCAATCAAGTTGGGTTAGATATTGTTAGCTTTCACTGTTATATAGTGTTAGCTTTCTCTGTTAGATATTGTTAGCTTTCACTGTTAGATAGTGTTAGCTTTCTCTGTTAGATATTGTTAGCTTTCTCCAACTGTGCAATGTGATTGTCCTCATTGCAAATATGTGACGGAAATTGAAGTTTTGAGATAATTTATATGTAAATATGAAGTTGGATATGAAAATTGTGTATTTAGATACAAATAATACATCATGTCGTAGTAAGAAGATTAAAAGTTATTCTTCAAAGCGGTTGTGAATTCCATATGGTTGTCTGGCATCTTTTTATTATGTGACGCAGTCTAAATATATAGTACAGTTTTCATGAATGGTTTGTCTGTACCAGCCATAGCTCGTAGGTAATGTTGTAATAGTTGTTGTGAGCTTCTCTAACCATAAACAGATTATCATATCACTGAAATAAAGTGGGAAAACTGCTTGAATTTTCATTCACTGATACTGTCAAACAAGTGTAGCTAGATGTACAGGGCTTCAGTTATCAGCTCCATCAGAAGAAGAGTAGAAAACAAGATATAAATAAAGGTTCTAGGTTCAAATCTGGCTCTGGGACATTATGACATTTCCTGCAATGTAGAGAATGTCCATATCCATGAAGGAACTAGTGTCAATGTCTGCATACACATTGTATATTTACCAGTTTTGGGGTAATCTGCATGATACGGCTGTAGCTGATGGGTGTTATTGCAACACTTAACTGAAATGATGTGGTCCACAGTCAAGGGACGTAGATGTAACATAGACAAGGTCAAACTGAACTGAAAATATATACGGCAAATTAACTAGAAGGCTTCAGGAAGCGATGAGTTACCACGTGATTGAAGGTTTGATATATATCCTAATGAGATAATGTTTCCTCAGGAAATATTATTTACATGTGTAATCTGGCTTGAACTCCTCTTAACAAGGCTTTTAGCCCCAGAACTTGTATTATCAGTCTCTAACGTAGACCTAGCACAGTGCCAAGGTAGACACATTATCATAGTAGTTCACATGTACGGCATCTGCCAACTCTGTAGGGGTTTTCAATAGAACCTCAAGTGTATGGCTTGATTGTTTGGCTTTCTGTGGGAAACAGCTTTTTTACTTGATGTTTGTGATCATTGCATGTGTCATAGATAGGTCAAATGTAAGACATTGGAATGATTGGTAATACTGTTTGTCTGTCTATGTTTTCTAGATTTCTATTTGTAAACTTGTATGTCTCGAAAGCATAAGTTTTTGTTTTGCGAATACCGTTTGTATCGTTTGGAGAGAACAAATATTTTACGCCAGTTCTGTTTTCCTTCAAATGTGACAACAGCTAGTGGAAGAAAGGTATTCTTTAATGATTTGTAAGTGGACTGTTCTAAATGTGCATTACCAATTTCGCAGAAGGAATTTATGTAAAATAGGTGAATTAAAGAATGTGGGAATTCGTAAAATATATAACTGCAATTTTAAGAAGAAAAAAAGCTGATTGTTTCATCTCAATTTTTTGTTACATCTCAATTTCTAGTCTAATGGGGAATCGGATGTCCAATATTATTACAGTAATTTTGTCAAGAGTGATTATAATTGAAATTAGACTTGACAAGTGAGTTTTGAGTTGATACATTACAACGTTTGATCTCTCAAAAATCATCTGAAACTGAAATTAATAACTTGGAGTGGCAATTAAGATATTTTGCAGTTGCAAAGAACTGTTGTTACCCAATGCTCTTCAATTAATAGGACTCGTATACTATGTTGTGGAAGTGGCAAATATAGTGTGATTTTTACCTATGCACATTTTTATTATTGGTCATATGTAATATATAGAAATATATTTGCAAGAATCATCGATTTTAGGGATGAAATACCATTCAAACGCATCAAAATAAATCCTTTTAGCTGTCGAGGATAAACAAGGATTGTTTTGAAAATGGTGTCTATTCACAGGGTTTCCCTTCTATGTTAGTCATGTGGTTAGAAGAGTACACTGTGATTGGTCCTCAGTGAGACTGTTGAGAGACGGTCACACACTCCAGCTGGATCCAGCTGATTGCTAAAAAAATGAGCTGATTTATCGATAACAGATTGTTTGGAAGGAAATAAATCACTGTACGTCATCAGTTTTACATAATATGCATTTTGTGTTTGAGTCAGTTTAACTATTAAAAATTATTGTAACACATATGATTATTGTTATTGATAAAGATAATGTTTCTTTGTAGATATCATTTTTTAACCCTCCCTTATTATATACAATAATATGCTTGTTTAATATGAAGTGAAAAATAACTATTATATTTTCAGCATTGACATATTTGTCAACAACAGTTGAATTTTTTGAAATGCCTTGTACTCATTGCATTAATCATGTTAATTGCCAAGAAAGTAAAACTTTCTAAAAACTTCATACCAACTAGATTAAGTGTGATAACTTGATCTTCAGGAAAACAAACATTACTTGAAGTCATGTTATTTGTTGATATACAAGCAACTGTAAACAAGCCTTGCAGAACTGACAGTTAATTGACGGGATACATCCACACCGGGCTATTAGTGAACTTGGCAACAACCATAAGAATACTAAAACAAAGATTTATGAATAATAAACAATTTACCTAGTTCCTGTTATGAATGATCCCCTTTTTAAACATTGCCGTTTAGATTTATAGTATAACTGTTCTGCATGTTTGATTGAAGTAATCAGTTTTTAGATTATCTTATGCAGGCTTTAGTTAGAATGACATTTAACACCCCAAAATAGAAATTGACAATCTATATCCAATGGTGTTGCAATCGCAGATACCCATTGAGCAGACGTCTACTTAATTAATACTGTGCAGACCGCCATAACTGGATATTCATGTTTGATTATGTGCTAACATTGTTCTTATCAACTATTAAAATATATATAATGTTGTATATTTATTATGACATTTATTTCTGTTTCCAGACATGATGGAAGCGGTCGCAAGAACCCAAAGGTAAGTATTGACATGGTGGTCTTTATTCTGTTAGTTTATGCTTGATGCCCTAACTGGATGAAAGAAAACCAAAATAATGAATTGTCTCGAAGATAATCACCTAATGTATTTACATAATGTCCTTCAGGTGTTTAATATTTACTCACCTCGATTCCATGGGAAGTTCTACCGATATCATTTGTGATTTCAACATTTACTGTATTTCGTACATTCACTAAAGATTCTCATCACCTTTTCCTGGACTGTCGACTCACAATAGTAGCAAATTCTATATATTATTTATAAACCCCACATCCATAAATGGCAGACGTAATAATTGTAACAATTTTCATTGCTGATATTAATCCAAGCAAGCCAATAATGAAGCACCTAATCCTGTCTGAAATTCCATTACCCTGGTTCTACTTAAGGCACAAAGGTCTCCTGTCTGGGTCTATAATGGAGTCCGAACAATAGGCTGTTATTGTGCAGCGTAAGACCACAGTCACTAAGTCATTGTGGTCCATTACATACATACTACTGGATGGAGGTTCCATACTATTGTAGGAAATTCCTTAAAACCCAGTTATATTTATCAGTTTAATACTTTCATCAGAAATCTATGCATTCATATTCTGTAATTCCACTCTTTCATAAGCTGGCAAAGATAGGCGAGTCTGGCCTATATAAAAATAAAAGAGGACATTCTAGGTTTTAATTCTATATTCAGATTTTTTTGTATGATCATGTAGGAGAGTAGATAGGGTGTTGTTTTATCAACGTGTGCTTGACTTTTGAGTGACGACATTTCCATACAATTGTGCACTTTATTGGGTCACCACATAGTCTGCACTTTATTGGGTGACCACATAGTCTGCACTTTATTGGGTGACCACATAGTCTGCACTTTACCCTGGGTCTAGACATGGTTGTGGGTCTAGACATGGTTGTGGATCTCATAAATAGTCACCCTTTGCTCAAAAAGCTTGCAGTGCCACAACAGTTGTAAATCCTATTTTAGAGACCCACTACAGCTGCAAGCCTACAATACTTGGGAATCTGATTAGCTACAAATGTATTTCTGCAACGGATTTACAATTGTAGCGAATCCCTAAAATTGGACATGCAATTATTGCACTACAAGTTTTTGAGCAAAATACTGGAAGCATTGTCCTGTCGGCTTGCTATGACAGTAAGACCACCGGCTCAATTGTGATTACCATTATAGAAAACCACCAGCCGTAGTTCCGCCCAAGCCCACCCAAACGCCAGCGAGCAGCAGTGACAATAGTAATGGCTGACAGTGTTGTCCCTGGACAGTCTACACTCACTAATTACCCGCCCTAATTGAAATTACAACATCACAGTGATCCCAACGGACATCTACATTATTACAGGGAAACCGCATTAGCACCAACGGAGGCTAAGCAGATTTGTTTATGGCTTCCGTTTGTTGCACGTATGGATATACGTTATTGAGTAGTTCCAAATCCTCGGCTTCAAATGATTGAGTTATGACAATTTGTTACAATGGACAGGAGTTGTGCGGAAGGTAGCACCACCTGGAGAAAGTCTGACGTCCGTGTAATGGCTGGCATCGGCCCGTGGTATCCATAAAATCCTGATTGAATTTCCCTCGATTGAATTTCAAGTGAAAATAAGTGTATTTTGAGTTGTTGAGCTGGAAGTGAAGAGCTGGAATAGTGGAGCTAGAGAAAGAAACAGAGCCAGAAAATAAAAAAGACTTGTCAAGTTATAGAAAGAAACTGAGCTGGAGACAAAATTAGTTCCAAAATAAAATACTCGGGAAAAAGAATTGGACTTTGTACTTTAGAGCACATAATCAGTCTACAAAAGTGTGGGACTCGATCAAATGATAGTTAATAAATGCAAAAGCTAGTTCAACAAATTGTTACCTGAAAATATATATGCATTTGATTTGACTACATAAGTGCTTTGCTTTGTAGCTTACTTATTCCTCATGTCTGACTAGTTTAATTAAAGGAGAGTATAGTTATATACCAGGGTATACATAGGGTAACATTAAGCAAGATCAACATTTTTTTTTTTACAAAAGTTTAATATAATTTTGGGACTTGTTTTCAATGTGTCTGTTTTTGGATATGTAACATGTAATATATATTATGAGTCAGAAAGTCCAGAGGAAGACCAAGTCAAACAGTCACTGACCCTGGATATTACATCAGCACTGTCAGAAAGTCCAGAGGACTGAGTCAGAAAGTCCAGAGGAAGTCCAAGTCAAACAGTCACTGACCCTGAACATTACATCAGCACTGAGTCAGAAAGTCCAGGGGAGGGCCAAGTCAAACAGTCACTGACCCTGAACAATACATCAGCACTGTCGGAAAGTCCAAAGGACTGAGTCAGAAAGTTCAGGGGAAGTCCAAGTCAAACGGTCACTGATCCTGAACTCTACATCAGCACAATGTCAGAAAGTCCAGAGGAAGTCCAAATCAAACAGTTTTTGACTATATCAGCACCAAGTCAGAAACACAAGGCAGTCTCCACTGGAGAGAACACTTAATGTCAGAACAATGCCAAATGTACCAATAATCCTATGTGATAGCCCTGGTTGAGCTGTCATGTGTTTGCCAAGTAGGACCAGAGAGGGCAGAATCATGTAATGATCTCTCAAGTACATACTCAAAACCATGCTGGAAGCCATAATTCAGGGCATCTTGGGTAATCCCGAACATAAACCTAGCTTCCAGATAAATCTGGTACATTTCCCATCCAAGGAGAAAACATGGAACAGAGACAGTCGAGAGTTGGAATATTGTGACAAAAGAAAAACATGTTTATTAGTGATAATGTGGGGTTATGCATGCTGTCTGGTCTGAAGTGTGAATTATCCTGGTCTGTGTTTCAGTAAAAGGTCTAAATCAGGGATTTTCGTCATGTCATGCTATAATAAAAGTATGGTGTATGCCCAGATTTAGGCTCGGACTACAGTACGACCCTTTAATGAAATGCAGACCATTATTTTGATGATAATATTTCGTCAGTGACAATGTCATATATTTTTCTGTGACAATGTTATTTGTCTCTTTGGCCAGGGCTTTCTTTTTTATTTAATATTTTGCTTGTTTCATGGACACTATCAGGACTGAGATGTATGTTCTGTGGATTTCCACTGAAAAGTCCTTAATCATAGCCGCCGATTATCAGTGTGCGCTTATCGATTCCTTGCATAGAGATTGATGGACGTAAATGGCACTAAAGCCTGTAAATGTAATTTTAACAAGCCTGTCGAACAAGAGTGATGCGAGTTAATATACTGAGCTCTGCTAGTTTTCATAGTTGTTGATACCATTGCCATTCCTACATGGTTGGCTAGATATTATACATTACCATAGCATAATTACTAGCTTCATATTAATCATAATATCAAATAACTATATGGCTGCTTTTTGTATTTGAAATACAACCCAATAAATTGTATAAATGTCATTGTTTATGTACACATGTCAATAAACAAATTTGATGGTGCATTAATTTTAATAGGGTGTTTCAAATGGAAATTCAAAAGTTTTTATGGAATTTATATCCATTTATATCAATCAAGTCTTTATCTATAATATGAATATTTGATGCCATCAGCTTATTATGAGAACAACAGTATTAACATGGTTTTTTTCCATAACAACATTACCTAAAAGCACTAATTCAATCAATAATAACAAATGGCTCGATTTTGTTTGAGGCTTTTATCTAAATAGTGCAATTTTTAATGCAGGAATCCAACTTTCTTTGTCCTAGGATCAAAACGAACTGGCTATTGAAGAGCACATTCAAACAAATTTGTGACTTTGTTTGGAGGAAGCATCTTGTACTGAGTGATATTGACCATGAAGAATAGGAGTGTATTATTTGAAACTCAAATTGTAACTTACTTTAACTCCATGGTTCATGGACGTGGAATCTTTGAGATGCAAATTATCCTCTTTAGTATTGTCAATCAAGGATAAAAATGTTCGGATATTGGAATTTAAGTTCTTTAACTCCTTTCCAAGGGCTGCATCTTGTCTCTATCGATTTGTGAATTTCTATAGAGCTCCTTCTGTGTTCATTGTGAATATGCAAGGGATATGGGAAATATTTAATGAATAATTTTGGGAAGTGAGAACTGTTCAGACTAATGGAATTTATTATTAAAACTTTAAACACTAATTTTCAACAAATTTATACTAACAGAAATACCCGAGCTATTGAAATATTAAATAAATTAATAAATTTGTCTTTGTGAAGAACATCTGCTACTTTGCAATTTTGGTAACATATCGAAATACTATCATCACCAAGAACGAAAATAGTACCGTGAATTCAGACCATTGTCTAACACAGCCTGATTCAGCCTAACGAAAACACCAGTTGTAAATGACAAATTTGCTCCTTGATGAAATGCCAGGATAATGAAAATAATGCATAGTGTTGATGTGAGCTACTTTCATTATTGATTGCACATTGTTATGTGGGAATCCCAACATGTATAACATGCTGCCTGTGGCTCTAGGAAGAGGCAAGCTGTAAATCTCTATTTTCCCATCCATTTTTTTGGTCTTTATAATGAATGGCGTCATCTCATTGATTCAAAATGAGATTTGAAAAGATTACGTCTTCTTTCTGCAGTAATGAGTATGTCCAAAAAAGACTTGGAACAGAATGTGCAAATTTAACATTGGAGAGAAAAATACTTCTGCCTGTTTTTGCTTTCAACTGTCAACAATTCAATTGAATTAGAACATGGTAATTAATTTCTTTAAAGAATGAGTCCCCGGGGACTTAAATGCTAAAATGATTTTGTTTTTGTTCTCTACAATATTGTTAAACCTTTTTAAAACATGGTAATTTATAAATGCATTTTGTAATCAGTTTTCTATTTTAGCCACCTGTAAGTTGTAATGATGTAGACAGTTGAAGTAAAATCCTTTTTATTAGACTTTCATATGTTAACCCTATCAGTCGTGGATTAACCTATACTAGTTGCCAAGGATGATAACTGCATTACCACTGTACAGACAGCACATCCTATCATGATCGCATCAGAAAGTTAACTTTTGCGGACATTGATGCAGGCTTCCCAGGACAGGTTTTGAACCCTGAGCCTTTGGCTCTAAAGTCCAGCATTCTACCTTTGTGCTACCACCCACACCATAGTTGCCTCAAGTAACATCTACATTGGTGTACATAGAGGAGCACAGTGGTATAGAAGTAGTGAGTTTGCCTCCTATCCTGGAGGTCCTGGGTTCAAGCCTAGCTCATGCCATCGCGTAACTCGTGAACAAACTGCATAGATCCACACTGCTCCAGTCCACCCATATGTGAATGTTTACCCACTAGGATGAAATAGAATTGTGAAAGTGAAACTTCTAGCATCTGATATGGTAGCTTGGCTTGTATGTCCGTTCTCCTGGGAGTTGAGAAGGTTAAGTGGGTGCTCACTTATCCATTGATCGGGTAGTAATGTAGTGCTATAGATATGCTCTCAAGCATGGATTTGGCATTATGAATACACACATTATTATACTGGAGAAATGGAGTTACTTGTTATAGTTAACTATAGATAGTATTTACCTGTTTATCGTAGGAGAAAACATGGTACAATGGTAAGACTGTCAACAAATGCAATTGGATTAAAACATGGGAACTCCTTTTTTTTAAAACAACAAAAACACTGGGCGTATTCAAAACCCCGTTCTCGAGTTAACTCGACTTGAGAATGGGGTTTTGAACATCGAAAATGCCATTCGCAAACAAGATTTTCACTCCTCACTTTTTGGTGGGTTGTTGGAGGATCGACCGAGAGGTTACACTCTGCATGCACTTAAGCGTTCGCAACTGGGAAAAGGTTTTCATATCATCAGAGCCAGTTTTCTCTGCTGGTGGAGATGTCCTCTGTGACACTAATTCATTTGTCATTGTCAAAGATGGTGACAATAATATTTTTTAAAAATGCAATTTATTATTTGTGATCAATTTTTTTAATTTATGTAGACGGTTTATATTTTCTCATAGATAATTATGATCTTAGTGGTGATAATTAATTGTTAATTGTGAAGATTCGCTGATGTATACAGAAATATGTGATTAAATACCTGATCATAGATTGCATACATTCACATTGTTGCTTCTATTCTGAGTTAGAAATGATGATTGAATGTTCAATAAGAGCCTATCTGTACAATAGAGCTGAAGGAGTTATCTCCCTTTAACATTCTTACGTTGCTATTGTTATATTATTATGATAGCTGGCATGGACTTTGATATATAAACAAATACTGGTTGTTTACAGGGTTTTTAAATTAAATTTATTTATCATGTCACCAAGTCCATGTCAAAGGTTAAATTATGCATTAAAATGTAATTTGATAATTCATTGAAGTTGTGAAAAGTTATCTTACAAATTAAATTTCAAGTGACTTGCTCACATGGAAATTTAATTTGCCATTGATACACAACCAATGAATTTCCAGTGACATCATGTTCTTATTCTTTTCAGACTTTTGCTTTTGACCATTGCTTCTGGTCTATGCGGTATAATGATCCCAAATTTGCTGGTAAGAACAATCAACTTTGTCATCATATACGGCTGAAAGATTCCCACGGACATATAAGACATAAAATCATTAACTCATTGGCAAGACCAATGATAAAATTTGGTAAACATGTTATTTGTGGGTATCATCCTTGGTCAGTACCAGCTGGTGTTCGCAGGTTTACTGCAACATTCAGCACTATGGATGTTGCGGGTTTCCTCCTGCCCTAAACTGACAAGCCGTGATATAAGTGAAATAATCTTGAAAGCAGCTCCCCCAAAAAATAACAAAATAAAATTGTGGGTAAAAAGAACTTCAATGTGATAAATGATATATATTAAGTTCCTGGTTTGTGTTTCGCAAAAGGGTCTTACCAATAGGCCTGGGATAAATCTAGGTTTACGTCACTTCCTGTTATAGTAAAAGCATGGCGTACGCCTTTATATAGGCCATGACTACAGTACGACCCTTTCGTGAATTTTATATAGTATTAAGGACTTGTTACACAACTTATTATGAATGTATTTGCAGACCAACAGACTGTGTTCGACGCTTTGGGTAAAGATGTGTTGGAGCGAGCATACGAAGGTTACAATGGATGTATATTTGCTTATGGACAAACAGGTAAATATTAGTGCCGGGTTTAAGTCATTATACAATATCTAGATTTTGAGATGCAACAATGAAAGTGGTTTTTTTTAAGACCACCATATGAATTATACATCATTTTAAAACCCAACTTCATTGTGTTTATACATGTATATTCTTCCAGGCTCTGGCAAGTCCTACACGATGATGGGTACTAAAAAAGAAAAAGGGATAATTCCTCGACTGTGCGATGCCCTGTTTGAACATATAGCAGAATTTACTCGGCCAAACCTGTCTTTCAAGGTGGAAGTGTCCTACATGGAAATATACAACGAGAAAGTCCATGACTTGTTGGACCTCACTGGGTCAGTGTATGTACAATGTTTTGTTTTCTTCATTGTTTAACTGCCTCTGTGACACGATGGTCAGGGCAGTGATCTGGAGGTGGATATGTTGTTTATTCCATCTCCATCCACATCGTGCCTAAAGACGTTAAAAGATGGTACTTGTTGTTCCCCTGCTTGGCACTCGGTATCAAAGGGGTAAAGCAAGGACTGGTGAGTTAATATTGTGTATCTGAGTGGGGTATTCATGTTCCAACTGTGGCATGTAACTCCAATGAGCTCGCACCACCAACCAGTGGAAATCTGCTGTATTAGAAGCAGGGCAGGTACACACAAAACACACAAACCATGATATAAGCAAAACAATCTTGAAAGCGAATCTATAGCCATATGATCCATCACCTGTTATTTAATTCCAGGAACAAACAGAATCTGAAGGTTCGTGAGCACAACATCTTGGGACCATATGTGGATGGGTTATCTACCTTGGCTGTCGGGTGCTTCCAGGTATACAGTACAAGCGAGAAAACAAAACAAAATAATACAGTGCACTCTGGCAATACCAGGACTTGTTAGGACCAAGATAATATGCTGGTTTTGAGAGAGTGCCGGATTACTCAGTTTATCAAGAGTTCCGTTGGACTTGGCTCAACGTCATATGCGGATAGCAGTTCAATCTTTCGTGCTAACGACAGTTCAATACGCTTACGTTTTGCTGGTCATTCTGCCATGATGATGATGATACCAGCAATCTAGTACTATAGGAAAAAAATACATACAAATGTGTATTTAAATGTACTATGGCAAATTTATCTCAAAGAAGTCATTGCAATTTAGTCACTATACATGCCTAGTAATCCCATTGATCAACTGTGTATTTAAAGTCATCTTCAAATAAAAGACGTGCGACCGGGATGGCCAATTAAATGTCTGCCAATATTGTTTTCACAATCATTACTGGAATTTTAAACCGGTTAACACAAAAGATGAGCAATTCTGTGAGTACCGTATTCTGTATAGTAATCCATTTGATTGACTAAATGTCAGCCATTGTTTTCATAATTTCTCTCCTAAGCTGGTTTATACAAGGTAAATTAGTAGTAGAATACCACATCCGGTCCACTTTTGTGATGCCGGTGTACAGAATAGAGAGGTGCTGGTTTATTCAAACATTAACTAATGTTAAATGCATTGTCGCTGGCCGGGACTTTGAATGTATGCCGATATATGCAGATTGCCAGAGTACAGAGATGCCGATAGTGACAGAGTGCACGGTAACTATATTTGTACAAGTCTTTAAGTTTGTGACTAGCTTCTCGCCATAATACCCATTTGCTGGACTGTCAGTGGTATGTTATTCAAGTAAATAATAAACTAATTAGCTCATAATTCATTCGTATGATGGTTTCAGGATATCGACAGGCTGATGAATGAAGGAAATAAATCCAGAACAGTTGCAGCCACCAACATGAACAGTGAAAGTAGCCGATCTCATGCTGTCTTCAACATCATCATCACTCAAACACTCTCCGACCTTCAGTCAGGGGTAGGTAACTCCAGTGTTATGTTTCACAATGTTCATGGCCAAAATAATTATTGACATTGTACTATTATCACAAAACGTGTGTGCAGATGTGAGTGTGCGCACACACATACACACACATACACACACACACACACACACACACACACACACACACACACACACACTAATATACATGCACACATGTTATTAATGACACACATATAATAAAATAAAGGTGCGAATAAGCATTTTAATATTTGCAGATATATGGTCATTTGGGACTAAATTTGACATATAAATACAAAGTACATTCTCTTGGAATACATGTCATCACTTATGTACCTCCAATACTTTAAACCACCAAATGGTAGGGAAGTTTAAATTATCAGTTAAATTACCAACCCCAGGAAAGTATTTTGATGTAAATTCAATGAAGGGTCATAAAATCTATGTTTCTATTGCCAAGTTCTATTTGTTTGTCACTGTTTTCTATAAGGGATTTTGAGACTGATAATGCCTAAGAGTGAATACTTAAAGTGACAAGCTAATTTTTACCCCCAAATATTTACATTTATAAATAATAATTCATTTATCTATTGCAAACAAGGCAAAATATGAAATAGTCATTGGAGATATCTCTATGCATATGTGAGATAGTCAGTTATTGTGTTCCTAATGTTGTATCCTCTTTTTTATTTATTAAACAATTACATTACATGATTTGACCAAAGGTTCTCTGTAATGGATTGCATTATTTGTTCTGTGTCCCAATTTGTTTGATCAGTCAATTGTAGGCAAGACATCCACCCACCATGAGTTAACACCTCCCCTGGACTGGTTATTTTGAAGTATGACTAGTTATATACATACCACTATTAGTTATCACTTTATTAAGTTAATACATGAGTTGTAACAGTTTCTTTTCATTGCATGTTGTATAGAAAGATAAGGTGGATTTACTGGACATATTGACCAAGTTTATTTACAGACATTACTTGCAATATTGAAATACCTACAGATAACAAGATAATAATAGTATTATCTTGTGACATTGTTAAATTCGCTAAAACTTTACATTTGTAGTAATTTGATAAAAATTTGTAGGTACATCCAAGTGACATTAAAATAAACAAAATACATAAATAACATTTTAAATAAATGAGGTCATTTATGAAGAGGTGAATTTCACACAACAGGTGTTTAGTTAAAAGTTTATGGCAAAAGGAAACTGGCAAGAGCTGCATGTTGCTGTAAGGTACAGATCATGGCAGTCACTGATAAATCAAAGATGATAACTGAATACTGTAGGTATCCAGACATGGCATGCCACTCTTCCTAAGGCAGACATTTATGAATCCTTCAATCTTATGTATTTGTCCGTTTTAGGTATACCTCACATGTGTGTCTGTGAATGAACGTTGTTAGAAAATGGAGATTCCAAACACATATTCTCTTGAGATTCTCTGAATTCTGTTCTGTTTGTTTGAGGATGACCTTAATTCCTATATAAATATTGACAGCTATCATTTCCTGTCACATTGTGAATTTCCATTTCCCCGCTCAGGAAGCAAGATAATGCTGTTTTGCTTGGTATCTCTTTTGATATGGCCCGTCCTTCACTCCATGGTAGCCATCAAATGAGACTGGTGGCTGTCTGGGGATACTAGAGTCAGCAAGTAAATCTCCCTTGTTCTCACTGGATGCCTCTTCAGGCCACTGATCCTGGGTTGCCGTTCGGGACGACGAAACCTTGACCTTCTTCCACAAGATGACACTGGTAATGGTTGCCGACATCAACAGAAGTGCACAGGTGACTCCAGCGATGAGTGCAGCATGACTGGCTCCTTCCACTTCCTTGACAGCAGTGGTACTGGTAAACTGAGATGGTTCTCCAGTGTTTTTGAGATTTGGAGGGACTTTGGCTGTAGACGAGAGTGGTGTCCATTTTGTTGAGAATTCAGTGTTTCCATGTATTGATGTCTGCTGCGAATTGTAATTGGTTCCAGATTTGGATGAAGTTGAAACAGTGCTCCCCGTTTGACTCAGAGGTGCTACTGAGGTTGAAGTACAACCAGCTTCAAGTTCATCGGCTATTTTTCTCAGGTTCTTTCCAACGAACTTCCCTGACCCGCAGATCGGCTGGGTGGCATTTGGAGTAGTCTGCAGATATCTCACAAGCCAGAGCTGGTGGCAGTCACACTCCCAGCCAACATTATTACCAAGATACAGGGTCATCACTGACACACTCGGAACAATCGTGTTGTCTGGTATGAAGGTGAGTTCTGTCGATTCCAGGTTCAACAAAGTTATGTGACTGTTGGCAAAGGCGCCACTTTCAATGTTGGTGATGGGGTTGTGTCTCAAGTTGACATGGTGGACTGCCATCTCTTCAGAAAAGTCCACAGCTTTGATGGATGTTATCTGATTGTTCTCTAGGTTGAGGATATTGGTTCTGACTTTAGGAATTGATGTCAACTGATTTGATGCCAGATTGAGGCTATCCAGGGACATATTTTGAAATGCACGGTCAGGAAACGTTACCAACTGGTTGGAGTTCAGATTTACCTTCCTCAAGTGAGTCAGTGTTGTAAAGACTTCATCAGGAAGGAAAGAGATTTTGTTATTCTGAAGGTTAATAATTGTCATCGACATCAAGAATTTGAATGATCTACCATCGATCCCATCAATGGAATTGTAACTGACATCCAGAGATTCCAGCTTTGATAAATTACCAAAGCTGTCTTCTTCTAAAGTCGAAATCTGGTTAGCTTGAAGATCCAGGCTAACCAAGTCTTGTATTAGTTGAAATCCGCCGACTGGCAAGGCTGTGATGTTGCTCTTCTTCATGACCAGAACCTGAAGCCCTGTTAGCCCTCTGAAGGTTTCCTGACTGAATGTCTGGAACTGATTTGAGAGCAGCTGCAAGACCTTCAGGTCCTTGTTGCCCTGAAATGGTGACTTCATCAGCGCAGTTATTCCACAGTTGTTGAGAATAAGCGACTGAAGTTTGGAGAGTATTCCAATCTTGGAGTCTGTCAGGATTCCGTCCCGGAACTCGGCACACATGCTGTGGACTAAGGTCAGACAGATGAGGTCATGAGGAAGTTCATGAGGGCAGAGCTTCTGAGGTGGACACCAGGCTTGGACTGCAGACACCAGGTTCAGGACAGACACAAGAACAATTGCAATATTCGTCATATCTTTTGTCCGATCCTGAAATGTTTTAGATAGAATTTGACGCATTGCCTATTTATTTTTAAGATTCTAATGTACAAACTTGTAGTGTTTACTTTACATGCTCCTAATGTATTTATTTTACTCATGAACCATTGATAAAGAATATAGTTTTTATGTTGTTGATTTACTTTTAAGTTTGCTTCTTTTCAAGGTCGTACTAATGTATCACTAAACAGAATACCTTAGCACAGGACTGGGAGTAATCTCAATGACGGTGCTATATGCCATCTATGTTTATCTGCAAATATTGTTTTATACGCATATCAAGGACACTAATTTCTCACCTGATCCTCTGGGACAAATCCTTGGTAGAAAATCACTTTTACTCTCTGGTGAATCCTGTGAATCCTGGTTTTATTATCTCACAGCTGTATGTTTACTGCAGGCATGTTCTCAATGTTTATTTTTCTCATACAAATTAAATCTTCTGTCCCAATATATATGCATTGTGTTTCCTGTCTCAAAGATTCTGCCATTCTGCCTCAAATTTAATAATCTTAAAACTATATTATCTAGTGTTTCGTTTTACGTCACAAATATATTGTAAATTTAATGTCCATAAATTAATGAACATTCCTTCACAATTGATATTCTTTGAGGATTTTATTGCTAGTCTGTCACTTAGCCATGATTTACCCATTATTTAATATCCCCAGTATACACATTGATCAATACTTGGACCTTTATGTTAGTTTACTCGTTGATGTCTTATCAGAAATAAAATGACAGGTCATGATTTATTATTCAGTTTTTAGAAAATGTTACCTACTTTCAGATCTATTGATGATTGATGGTTATTGAATGCATTTATTTATCAGGTAGAGGCAGAATGCACCTTTCAGAATAAATTAAAGTCTTAGGTAATATGGACATGTTGAGGCTTCATTGTGCTCAATAACTTGAAGAAAATATGACATTTCTAAATTTCGTACTAGTATGATTAGTAATTGGCAGTAATATACTCATTGAATGTTTTTGCTCAATATATAAATCAATGCTTATTTTGTTATCATGAATAGTTTGACAATACCAACAAAGTGCTTGCTTTAGCAAAAATAAATTAATAGGTAGGTAAACAGTCAAAATAAATACCAAATAGTTTGTAAATCATTAATTTGAGAAAACAGCATGGTAAAGTATTGAAGACGTGTTGATTGTTACCCTCTCCATGTTGGAGCCACCAGGAACTGCAGCAGCTGGTTGTAGAAGACCTTCAAATGTCCATAAAGTGCCATGTATTAGCAGTGCTCATCATTAATCTGATAGAAGTTTAAAAGGATATTTACAGTGAAAACGTTGAGAGTAATTTTATTTAGTTTTTATTGACAATTAAATTTAAAAAATACCCTCATGTATTAATTCGCGATAATCATTGAAATTTTACATTATTTCCACTGGAAATGTATGCCAAATTATTTAGTATCACATAAATTTTCCATCCTCATTATTGTTCCATGACTTGATCTGGGGTTTATTCCAATGCTTTTTTTGGACCCACTCGGGCTTTGTTGGTGTAAACATACATGCACGTGACCACACCTCCCAGTGCCAGTATTCCACACGCCTCCACTACAAAGAACGGAATGAGAAAGATACTCTTGTCAGACACGGCAGCAACTGCCTCCGCTCCTTGTGTTGACGTCCTGTCGGCAAAGCTCGTTACTTCTGGCGTGCTGCTTTTAGGTTTTGTCATTGTAGTTGTTGGTGCTCTAGTAGTAGTAGTTGTAGTAGTCTTTGGTGTAGTTGTGGTGGTGGTGGTAGTGGTAGTTGTTGTTGTAGTAGTAGGAGTAGTAGTTGTAGTCGTTGTAGTTGTGGTGGTGGTTGTTGTGGTAGTGGTAGTAGTAGTTGTAGGTGTAGTGGTTGTAGTAGAAGTTGTGGTTGTTGTTGGTGTTGTAGTAGTCGTAGTAGTAGTTGTTGTGGTAGTTGTGGTTGTGGTAGTTGTTGTTGTGGTAGTTGTCTGACATTCAATTTCTAAATCCAGCGCGGAGTCTGCCAGTTTTCTTCCCATGTACATGAGAGGATCCATACAAGTCGGCCCATCAGCACCTCCAGATCTCTGAAGGAAGTGTGCCAGCCACAGCTGACTGCAGATACACTTCCAGTTGTCGTGGTGATCGAGCTTCAGTGTCTTCACCGACGACATCATGGCCGACATGGATTCAGGCAGAGTTGTCAGTTTGTTTTCCCCGAGATCCAACTCCAATATCCTGCTTCCAGCAAAGGCACCAGGATCTACTCGACTGATGGAATTGTTCCTCAGATTAAGGCTGTTGATGGTCACTCCAGCCAGAGCTCCAGATCCCAGGACCTGGATCTCATTGTTGTGGAGGTCCAGTGTCCGGGGAGGAGACTTGCAGGACGTGAAGCTAGGGACTGATGTCAGCTGGTTGTCGGACAAGTCCAAACTATCCAGAGATGTTCCTCTGAAGGCATCGGGAGATGTTGATAGGATTGTGTTCGCCTTCATGTCAACAGTTCTCAGGTTTGCCAAGTTTGTGAACAGGTCTGCTGGTACAGTTGTTAGTTTATTGTTGGGGAGTTTGATGGTTTGAACAGATGTGAGAGGCTGAAATACCTGGCTGCTGATTGAGGTCAGAACATTGAAGGTCAAATCGAGTGTGATGAGTTTTTTCAGACCTGTGAATGATGCTGATGACAAAGTTCTTATCTTGTTAGCCACAAGGTTAAGAGACTTCAAAGAAGAAAGGCCAGCAAATCCATTATCAGGAATAGTCTCTATGTTGTTCTTCATTAAACTTAGCATCTCCAGTTTGGGTATTCCTTTGAAAGACTGGTTTTCGAAGGTTTTGAAATTATTTGACAGGAGCGTTAACTGCTTCAGATCTGGATTCATCTCGAAAGGTGAGCCCCAGAATTTGGAGATTCCGTAACTCCTTATTGTCAGTGTTTCAAGCCGCGTCATTCTCATGAAATAGCGCTTCAGAAGATACCTGGCCATCGGTGGACATTTGCCATTCATGATCACTAAAGTTTTGGTCGTTGGAGGCAGAGGATTTGGGCAAGTTTGTTGACATACAAAGTTCTCGGGTTTCCCACTAGGTCCAATGTCACATCTCATACAAGAAGGAATATCACAGGCTTCTTTTCCACTGTATGGAATCAGCAACAGTGGCAAGAACAGTCTGTAGATCATTGTACAGGCAGTGGACATTGCTGCTGGACCACGTTGATTCAGTTTATCACATGAAGATCAGTATCAGTTTAATCCAAAAAAATATAGTTGTTTTGTCATTCTCAAAAATATTTACCACACATTTTTGGAAATCGGTACACAGCTTTCTTTCCATATGAATATATCGTGGTTTCCTATAACTATTTGCACTGACCTTGATCACACCAGTATAATAAGTCTGTAGTCTTCTTTATCTTGTTCTATGATTGCCATAGCTTTCAAACAGCTAACTCCTTGCGCCAACAGACTATGTCTATTAGAGACAGGGACAGAGGTGTGTATTTTTATATATTTCCATTTCAGGTTCCTTTTACTGATAATTTGTTTTAATATAGATATTGATCGTACTGCTTATCTATAAACATGTATGAATGTCGGCGAGGGTCATTTATTATTATTAAATAGCTTGAAGATTACTGTCAGAGAGCACCTAGTCACTGTACTATGGAATCAGTTAAACCAAGTTCTGAGTTTGGATTTACTATCGTTAGTAGGTAATACAAGTCGTACATAAAGTTTCCTATTTATAATTTAAATACTACGATGAGTACAGATGTGTTTTTAGGACACTTAAGGCTGTCAGATGTGAAAGCGAAAAACCCCTGCATGTTTGACCCTCTCTTCAACCAAATTACCATTAAAAAATAGCTTTTGGGGTCATTTTTACCCCATAAATGTTTAAACTGTATCTAGGATGTCATAGTTTTCTTAATTCGCATCTGCCCAGCTTACCGCAGCTGGATGGATGTCATCACCAGTAGTCAAAATACAACAAACAGAAAGTATTAGATGATGGCACTTGCCCTTCGCACAGTAGAATGTGCACATCAACAATGCAAGGGCTGAGAGACCAGCGAGAAGATTCCATTAGCTGCAAGAGCTCGCCCACTACAACATAGACATTGTTGATCTAAGTCAAACATACCAAAAGCATTGGCCTCCTACTGCACAAAACATGTTCCATGCAAAGATGTTCAGGTCTTCCAGACACACAGAATAATCCAGAGCAAAGAGGATGTGAAGGCGATGGGCATAGAAGCCACCCATTTTATTTTCACATACTGCAGTATGTTTTTATAGTAGTATGTTGAGCACAATGAACTTGGTATTACAGCAGTGTATTGAATATAATGAATTTGTGAAACAGGTTCCCCAATGTTGATCCCAATAATTATAATTTAATTTCTTTTATTTGCTTGGGATTTAGAACTGCTTTCAAGATTCTTTGACAGTACCCATTAACTTGAATGATCTCATAGTTTCCATCTACAGGATTATTAAATTATCCTATTGGGATCATATCACTATACATTTTCATAGTAAACTGTTATCTAGTCTATTAGTCCTCGTTTTGGGGTGAAAGATTCCCACTGTATTGTAAAACAGTATATATCACTCACTGATTCATTGTGAATGAGATAATTATGAACAGGCACTGCATAGCCATTTGATGAAAGTCAGTATGAACTAGTTCACAGACAACATCTTTGAGAATAAACTGTACTTTGATTGCTTATGCATTTGTCTGCAAACACATAACGTTATTACAACGTTGTAAAAATGTTATAACATTGCCAAAATGTTGGTAGCTAAGCTAAGTTTCACAGTTCAGTATCCGTCATCTCTTCTAGGGCTGTTTTATTTTCAGAAAATTCAAAAGCATGGTTCTGAAACTCCACCACGTGTCGTTGAATCAGTCGTCTGTTGTGGCCAGGACTGAAGCTGACATCATTGTCAGGACTGAAGCTGACATCATTGTCAGGACTGAAGCTGACATCATTGTCACTCTCACTGGTGCCATCCATACCGTGAATGTCGGTGTCAGTGTCATTGTCAAAGTCTGTCATGTCCACGTAGTTTTTCACTTTTGTGTGGCCATGCTTCCTCTTTAGACCTTGTGGACTGAGAGGAGTGTCCAGCCTGAGAGGAGTGTCCAGACTGAGAGGAGTGTCCAGCCTGCTTCCTTGAGGAGGAAAACCCAACACAGGAGGCTGATGTGTTTTTTTAATGGAATTGGAATCAATATTTGACACCTTATGGTCATTTGACACTCGTGACCTGTTCACCTTGGGGCCATGTGACACTTGTGACCTGTTCACCTTTGTGTCATGCGACACTCGTGACCTGTTCACTTTGGGGTCATGTGACACTCGTGTCTTAGACGCCTTGGGGTCAGCTGACGGTGTAGTTCCAGTCGAAAATCTGGCCCCAGTTTGGACATGTATATTCTGATATCGGTGAACGTCAATAAACCCAGTTGCATTTACATTTTTGAACGAACCTTTTTGGACTTGAACGTCTGTTTTAAGTCTAGAGCTGTCAACTGAAACACTTCTTCTGGGATTGGAATCTCTTGAAGGTTGATGTTCAGATGTTTGAGGAGATGAAACACAATTTCCAGTCGTGTCCATTTCAATGTAACTGAAACTCCTGTCTGTTGACCTTGACCTTTGACCTGAACTGTTGAGGTCAAAGGAAGCACTTCCTCCGCCATCATCTCTGATTGTTGATTTGCTGAAGCTGGTCAGCCTGCACAGAGACGCAGTGTTGTATTCTCCCGTAGGTTTGACGTTGCACAGTGTGACGTTCTCGTGCTTGTTGACCTTTGGACGTGAGTGAGGTCCGTTCCTCAGGTTCTTGTAAATGATGAGCATGACAAGGTTCAGCAACACAAGTATCAACATGGTTGAGCCAATGACAGCCATTGCTACAATTTGAGCTGGCGTAGCGATGGTTGTGTTTGTAACATCTACGTCCATTGTATGGTCTTTTCAATAAGTCACCGATTGGAATTTCAATCAAATTTGCTCAGTTGAAATTTAAAATGTCACATTTTAGAAAACTTTCAAGTCAATTTAGATTTACTGTAAAGGTATCCTTTTTTCATGTGAAGTTCCAACGACAATTGCATCTCATGTAGTATAATCAGGTTCTGTATCTCAAGATAAGATCTGCTCTCCTTTTCCTATTAGATTCCAACTTGAAGAATTCTGAATTCAATCTGAAAATTAAATTAAATAATCATTAATTAGTTGGAAGGATGAAACATAATGCTATTAAGCAATCACCATTTCTATCAACAGAATATTTAAAATAGTATGAAAAAAGGTGCCTAACTTAATTATAGGGGGGAAAAATGAAAATAGGATACAAGATAGATAGAGATTATTAACCGAGTGTCTTTAGATATCGTCTATATCCTGCACTTAGGGATAATCTAGCTGAAGCTCGTCAAATACAAAGATTATCCCTAAGTGCAGGATATAGACGATATCTGAAGACACTCGGTTAATAATCTCTTTATCATCTAATGTCAAGCTTAAATGTCAAAGTAGAAAATGTCAAAGTATGAATCGCCATTTTAAGTTACGCGTAGGAATACATACAGGTCAGTAAGTTGCATTGATAAATACCACAAAGGAAAAGAAACAACTTTAAGAATTGTAATTGTCATTTTGTTTACTATTTCCATATAGTAGCATCTATAAATAGTAGTCACACACGATCAGAGCTCCCT
>JAUTBT010059133.1:0-14953 GCA_032361225.1 Lepetodrilus schrolli | reverse complement strand
CAGTGGGACAGGCGGAAAATCATTTTGCCTAGGCGACGTGATTTACCTCGGCTTAAAAAATAGCTAGCAGTAGAGACAAACATTAAGCATATCTCCGAGTTCTACCCTTCGCTGGGGGAGATGGCGGAACATGTATACATACTTTCAGACAAAATACATTTGACCATTTTGTGTCAACGAACTGTGATTGTATGCCTCTAATAAAGCCTCCGTGAAAGGGATGGTCGTCCACACAACGAGGAAGTCACAGAATTATGTCGGTTAATTGTCGTATTAACCTGTTGCTTCCTTGCAGTCTTCATCCTTAGATTGAATTAGGGATTTCAGCTTTGCAGTCCCCGGGGATGCAATGTGAAGTGAATCTCTATATTTTGTTAGAAATAATTTTAAGGCGATTGTGGTTTTATTCACTTCAACATCAACAACCTCTGAAACACCGGTGTTAACTCCCCGTTAATGTCGTAATGATGTAAACCGTTCACTTCAACGTCTTCGTGTATGTACAGAATCCCAAACGTACACTATTCATGCACACGTTGGTGACTTAAATCATGTTTCGCTATTTGCGAGCCGGACTAACTTCCCCAAATCCAAATAATGTCCGGATAATAATCGATTGAAACATTATACGGCATATGAAGCAGGCTGAGGGCGTATAAAGTCCAGTGAAAGTGAATGAATTTGGGACTACTTTCATTTGAGCCTGAGGATGAGAGACGAGCTCCTCGTGCATTAACTATATATTATCACATATGAGTATGAATATGTGTAGTGTCTACAGGAGTATTTATTATTGGGATATGGAACTTAAATTAATTAAGTATATCATTTTCTTACACCGCTACCGTGGAATGGAACAAGCTTCCCACAGAACTTCGATCCTGTCCAGACTACCCTTCTTTCAAAGCCCTTCTGAAGACTCATCTCTTCCGCCAAGCCTATCCCTAGTGACTGTCTTTGTCTGCGCTTCGAGCATGTGGAGTCAAGCGCACTAGAAATGCACTATTATTATTATTATTGTGTACGTATGCACATATGTACGCTTACGTGAATATGCATGTATTTGTGTGTCTACATAATTTATGCACATAATCAAACACGGTTAGTGGTAGCATCCTGCTAGAAGTTTAACTCTATCATTAGATAACACTAATACAGGTAATACCGATGCAATGACAACAACGGTGGTTGCTCTTAAGAAACCTGATAACAAAGCGAAGATACATTTTAAAATCTTAATGCAGTTATTATATATGGTTGTGTCATGTTATAATGTTGGAAGGACGAGATGGACGGGAATGATAACCTTGTAGCGCCTTGAACGGCAGTTTGGGTTATATACTTCCCACGGAGCTGAGAAGGAATTGAGTGAACACATATCCGTTGACCGCTTTCGAGTGTGGAATTGGCGCAATATAAATGTTCCATTATTAGTATTGTGCCGTGGCATTTAGCATGCATATTTATTTTACATAAATTATAGTACATGGATATACATGTTATACACGTTTTCTCACGTTTGGAATTTTATTACTGATAAGTACTAGCAAATAATAATATTATCATCATATCAGCCGGAGCGAGGTATAGGTGTGTTTCCTCTGAGTATAAAATGTATACATTAAAGTTATGCGTGACCTCGAGAATACCTTCCTGGCTGTTCAAATCTATTCGGGATATATACTAGAAATAACATACCGCCCAATCGAGAGTTCAAGTATACCGTAAGCCAGCTTTGGAAATCAATTCAATTGTGAAGGTACAGATGGTATCGGTTTTCGGGACAATGGTAACAAATTCATGTTGTAAAATTACAAATCTCAGGACAAATATAAATTCATGCCAAATAATTGCTTTTCCGAGAAGGTCGAACAGGACTATTCAGTGTCGGCGGACATAAGTTAACATATGTAGGACAATACAGAGTACAAATGGAATAATATATTGTGTGGACAATGGATGTATAGAGACAACAATCTTAATGGATATAACTGCCAAATCTTTGACACAATGGATGTATAGAGACAACAAAGAATGTCATCCGAGATTAATCCTTGTAACAGTGATGTTATCGCTGATGTTATCGCCTCACCTTAGTCAATGCTATAGATATATTTACTACTAAACGTATTGATCTTCCAGGAATGTCGGGAGCCGTTCGACATCGGACACCCATGGCCACCAGTGGCACACCGCGCATCCTGCAGACCAAATGTCCTTGTGACCGACATACTTGGAATGGACAAAACTGGGTTGCAGACATGAACCTGCTTTCATGGTGGGTATACATGAAATACATCGAGTTGGTATTTATAATGGTAGCCTACTGTCCAGCAGAACTCTCCTGTATTAAACGGCGTACTAACTCTACCAGTACAATAACATTAACTCCACATATCAAGATATATTGATAGATATAACTCAAACAGCTGTACAATAACCGGTTGTCTCCCTTGACTATGGTGAGTCGCGTTTCCATTAGGGAAATCACGGTATATCGATATGTTTTCCTAAATATCTTGAAATTGAAGTTACTATATCCCCGTGACATAAAGGGACAGAACTCTGTCCATGCCCACTGGCATAGTTTGAATAAATCTTGATATCACTCGTGCCATAGACTACACCTTGGTGGGTAGACGGTGAATACATCAATTCGGTATTTAATGGTATTGCCCAGCATTGGTTCTCATGTATAAAACGGCCTAACTCTAAGGTGACCTTAATAACTTCAACCTTTGCCAAAGACTTAAACCTTAGCCATGGACTTCAACCTTAGCCATATACTTCAACTTTAGCCATATACTTCAACCTTAGCCATAAACTTCAACCAGTTAATTTAGCGATTCAGTGGATTTTTCTGGTTTCAAAGAATAGCTATTCTGTTATAGTTAGTGCGTTTAGGTCATATTTTTCTTATAGCAACTCATGTATGAAATCGTCTCAGCACATGTGACCTGTATACAGTAAACTCTATTACAGATTTTGTAAGTATTTTTCAAACTGAGATACACAAGTACAACATACCAGTCTGTAAAGAGCACAATTGCTGAATTTGTGAGTGACAATAGCATAATTGAAGATAGAATTTAGTTGTATAAATATTATATAACATGCTTTTTCTAGATATTTTTGGTATGTTTATGAATTGTTAACATGAACAACCTTTCAGGGTATTTCCATTCATTTTGTTATTCAATGATCTTTTCCAGTTTTAAACGGTTACAGTTAGTACATATACTCGTTATCTAATAACACCGCATGTATTACATTGCCGCAACAGGTGCGACATATATACAGCTATTTATAATTGTAAATATTGTTCATATTGAGATATATCACATATAGGCAACGCGTGATTGTTGAATTTGTGAGAGCCTATAAAGTAAATAGATGTAAATTGAATATAAAATATTACATATAAACATTTAGTTTTCTAGTATTTTAATTAAATATGGGAATATTTTCTATAGTTCCATTGTTTAATATAACACGTTCAAGGTAATTTCTTTGTTTTGTGAGGATTTGGATCCATCACAGCAAAACAAGCTAGGTGTCCTGTTCCAGGATACTAACAAAATCCTAACAGGATCCTCATGACGAGAGACTTTCACCTCGGGGGTCCTGGTTTATATTCGAGCATCCACTTTAGGTGTATTTTTCTTTTATAGTTTATATTATCAATAATACATGATTTAATAAATGGTAGGTAGAGTTGTACACATATTTGTCAGTACTTCTATTATTCTTTCTTTGCAGCAAAGACGCAACTAAAGAGACTAACGGTAAAGACGGAGACATTTGCTTGCAGAATACTTCCAACATGGACACCCACGACATTTTGAACACAATGCCGGACGACTTTGCAGCAGACGTCGACGGTTTGAAGGAAGACGTGGGATTCCATTCCACCTGGGAGGGCAACACTTGTCTGTTGGCGGCTCCATTTAACGTCAAGCACGGTCACGTGACTTCCGGTTCCGGTGTATCGTCTGCTACACGCGCCCCGACCAAGTCAAGTAAGCGACCTGCCATCGATCCATTCATCAAGCTTATTGAAGAGAGCCTACTAGACGATGCGTGTAAACGAAGAACCGACTTGAAATCTTCCTTGAAGGGAGAAGGGGTTCCTGCTCGAGTGTGTCGTTGTGGTTGTCACGTGTCCAATGGGCGTACGCCGTTAGCGGGAGATGAGTCAAGGAATAGCTCGTGTTCGGGCGAGCTACCGAGGCGTTCGATGCTGAAGTTGTTGCTGACAGAAGACCCTCGTCCTAAGGTGGGAAGTTCCCGTGTTCAATCTCCAGATCCTGTCAACAATTTGTGTAGATGTCAGAGTACTGCTGGCGTAATGACGATCGTGAAATCAGGACTTCCAGATGAAGTATCTCAAGGTAAATGCTTTCTGCTATTGTGTGTAGATTGTCAGGACATTTAATAAGACGACCTGGTCCCGGGGTTACGAAACCTTTTTTTAGTATGAATTTATGCCCAACTTAGGTTTTGTACTCAAATTCTAATGCAACTTATGGCCCCGAGATTAGAGAAACAATTTCTGTACGATTTTATCCTCAAGCTGAAATTTAATAGGGAGATTTGTGAACAAGTTGATGACTAGTTAAAGATGGTATTAGGTATTTTCTTTTATAGACAACAACAACTATTTATAGGCATTTCAATTAATTAACGAGACATCCTCACCAGAGATTATAAATTTAAAAATATTTGCCAAGATTGCGAATGACTTTTTCAGTGCAAACAGTTCAACAGTCATCAACGAGATTCTCAGAAAATAGTTTGCATAAGGTAAGTAACCATTACATTTTTGTTTTAAAATAAAAATAAATAAAAATAAACAATTGATAAAAAAAAAAACGCTTAAAAAAACACAAACAACTAAATTTCCTAAAAGATCTAAATTTCCCCAAAAGATCGAATGCACCTAGAAGTGAAATTGATGTTTATTACAGTAAATCTTCAGATATATTAATGTTTGAATTGTCTGTGTGATACATGCACTTAGAATACTCCAGTCATGTTTCATTATTTGCTCCCTCAGGCGACTAATTCTGCGTGCTGTAGGGATGTGCCAGGTTGTAAGGCCCTACCCAACCTATTGCAGAACTACATCGTCCAACTGAAAAAGAAGCACGCCTTGATGAAGCAGAGTCTTCAACTGCAGGAGTCCACCATCGCTCTGCTCGAATCTGAGGTGAAGCACATCAGCGACACTGGACACTCGTCCGTAAAGTTCCAAACGATGTATGGCCACCTCAGCTGTATCAAGGTACGCGTGAATGATGAATGACTGAGGTAATTATTTTTCAGCAGGACATTGAACAGCGACATTGACGAGCTGTTTATGGTGAGAGAACCCTTGGTATGGTTGTGTTATCGTACAGAATAAGAGTGTTACAGAAGAAACTCGCAGGACAGTGATTGCAGGGCCGATGTGCAATGTCTTTACTGTGCAATAATTAACAGACGATGACGTCCAATGAGAGTTTGTCCATGTTCTGCAGTCAGGCATTCTATTCCATTTGATTATTACAATGCTATGAACGGACACATCGTTTTCTGGGGCATCAGTCCCATTGTACATCTCAATGAAAGTTTCATAATTTTATAGTTTCTTTTCAGACTAATCATTTATTGTGTAAAAGAAGTTTTGGTAATCAATAAATTGGCTGAATGAGTGGTATTATCGTCAATTTGCAAGGAATTTATTATTTCAGATAAACAAGGGCAGTCAACAAGCAGAGCTACGGCGGCTCCAGGACAAAGTGAACCAACAAAAGAAGCTGCATTCTACGCTGTCTGAAGGAGTGAGCAGTACACAGAAGGCGGAAGTGATGTCTGCTCCCCCTCCGTGTGAGGCACGTACCAAGATTTGCGTTTGTACCAGAAATCGGCCATACCGCTCCACGTCCGCAACGATAGAGGCGCCGGTTGTGTCCGAAGGTCAAACCTATTCCACGGCACAGAATATCGTATCCTCACCTCAGACCTACTCCACCGCAGCAGAAACACTCGTGTCCACTGGCCAGTCCTACCCCGCGGCAGAGAAACTCGTGTCCACACCTAAAACCCACTGTTCAGAGGCACTCGTGTCTACACCTCAAATCTACTCTATGGCAGAGAATATCGTGTCCTCACTTCAGACCTACTCCACGGCAGAGAATCTAGTATCCACAGCTCAGACCTACTGTTCAGAAGCCCTCGTGTCTACACCTCAGACCTACTCCACGGCAGAAGCACTCGTGTCTACACCTCAGACCTATTCCACGGCAGATAAACTCGTGTCAACACCTAACACCTATTGCTCGGCCGAGGCTCTCATGACCATAGACCTTGGAGAAATTGAACCAACGATTCATCCAACGATGTCCGCTGAACAAATGGACATGCAGCATGACTTCTTTCTAAGCAATGATTTACTCCAATGTCCAAATTCTAGCTCCACATTAACATCAAATACTTGCAGTCCAACCAATTCACGATCAAACACTCCAGACTCCTCGTCCTCACCCCTTAAACTGACAGCAACCTCGTTCTCGTGTCCATCACTTTCAGAGATGGCTTCCGGTCCAAAGAGTAGCAATAATACTCTTTTGGTGAGTGCCAATGGAGAATTGACATTGGCCCCTCCGAATCGAGCACTCCCCACCCACAGTGGACATATTCCGCCCGTTGTCGACGTGTCTAGGATATTGTCCGCTGTACGTAACAGTGCGGGTGAATGCAGTTCTGTCTCATCACCAGTGTTCAGTTTTAGTTCTCCGATGCCGCAGGAGGTGCCTGCTGCAGTAAGCACATCCGGTCACAAGTCTGCGGGTCTTCTGATGTGCGGCAAGGACAGATTCCTCAGTAGGTTGGAACGCATCAGAAGAATAAGAGCTGCCTATGCAAAATTGCCACCAGCGCGATACATACCCAAACACAAGACGGTGCGATTAGTTTCTAATTTTTCACTGGACAAAATGAAAGCATGAGCACGTTAGTAATTACCGGAAGTACTCACAGACTGAGATTCCTACCCAATCACAAGACTGCGCAATTAGTCTCTAAATCTACACCGGACAAAATGAAAGCATAAGCAAGTTAGTTAGTACCGGAAGTACTCAGACAGTCACAGAGAGAGAGAGAGAGAGAGAGAGAGAGGGGGGGGAGAGAGAGAATGAATCGTAGTCTTATTATTAATCTGGATAAACATGGGGCATAAATACATAAATCTGTCAAAAAATACCGGTGTTGCTTCAAATTTTACCTTCAGTATATATAGATATAGTATATTATTAATTCATGCTAACCAAATACGAGTGTATAATGTATAATCGTGTGGCACCGTTGATGTATATTACCTGTTGTAACCATTTTGGACGTTTATATATATTGTGTTGTTAGTAAAATATATATTTGTGTTTATTTGTTTTTATTTATTATATATATCATATATTCCACAAATACCCATTATTTAAATAGGTAAATACGAATATATAGCATCATATTCAATCAAACGGGTTGAAATGTTACTGACACTATTGAAAACTGAAGAAAATATGTCACATTCACAATCAGTGTAGGCAAGAATAGAACATATATAAATATTGTTTGGTTATAATATGGTATATATATATTATGACCGAGTTCATCAATGTCAGTTACACAAATAACGTCACGACTTTACACAATGTATGCATACCCATTCAAGTATTTCAGAAGGGAGTGCCTTGTATATACACATAGATATGCACAAACACTTAAACATACACATACAGGTACAAAGGTCGATATGCTAGCATGCGTTTCACGAAATGGTCTTAACGGTAGTCCAATCGTAAAGCGAGACTTACGTCAAATCCTGCTATAGTAAAAGCATGACATACGCCCTGATTTAGGCCATGACTACAGTACGACCTCTTCGTGAAACAAATATGTGTGCCCGATATCGATATCGAAAATATCGATCTCGAAAATATCGATAACGAAATAAATTTAAGGCACTACAATGACTTACGTTTTAGTTTTCCCTCAGCTCAACAATTCGCATTTCTCGAAATGAAAATGAATTCCAATTGTTAACTGAAAACTGCATCTCAGGAAAACACTCACTTATTAACTGAGCCTGGACCTGGCATCCATTCTTCATAGTTCTGTATATTACCAATGGTATACACAACACTAGTCCTAGAACCTATACGCACATAGCAACACAATCTTTCAAGAACACCTGGCTAAAAGCACAGAAGTCATGGTTTTAAAAACATCGTCAAATAGCACTCCTCTATTGCTCCTTGCTATACTTGGTTAGGTTGTGCTCCATTACCTACTGGAAAATCTAATGCATATTTACACGGCACGAGTTTCTTAAACACCACTATAATTGCAATTACAGTCACAAATATTATCCCGCAGTCAGCAGCAAATGTAACGCGAGGTCCATAGGAATTATATATCTGTGACACAAATATTGGACCCAGCGTCCTGGCTAGACTCCCCGAGGCTGTGAGCCAACCCATCCACGTACCCTAAAAAGAAAATAAATACAATTATTATTAACAAGACGTATTTGAGACTAAGCAAACAGTTGACAACTCGAGCTGTCATTGAATATGAATGTACACTTTTCGTTAAAGACCTTTAGTTTTCCTAAGTTCAACTTCAAATGCGAGAATTCCTGCTTATTAAGTCACAATATTGTTGATTGCGTGATATTTGGCAATACGCAGGAAATCTCGCGTTTGAAGTTAAACGTGGTACAATTAAATATGTTTCTACCATCAGCTAGTCACACGATTCTACATAGAGAATCTCACCAGAGTGTGTTTTTATATCGTTGTTATCCTACGAGTTGGTAACGTATTTGCCGAGTATTTATGTTACTTTCATTACGATTAAGAAAAGAACGATATCAAAACACACGAGGGTGAAATTCTATTTATCACCCAATATCATTCTTTTCATTTAAAAAAAAAAATTAGCTCTTTAAAAAGCTTTTTACTGGAAAGTCAATGAATAAACTGTTGTGCATTAACATTGCGACGTCATGGCAACGGTGGACTGTTTGTCAGCAGTTGACCTTTAAAGTCACATGACTGAATTGACCAATCACAAACAATTGAAGTGATATCTCATAGGATATCAATTTTAACTACTGTTGTATCTCCTCTCGGAGATCTACAATTAATTAAGACTTAGTTACAAACATTCTAAATTTTAATTATTATTAACCAATTTAGGTACAATTCTTTCTAGTTAAATTACCATTACTATTACATTTTGTGGATAATTTATGAATATCTAACCTGTGGTTTTGGTCCCAGTATTTTGGAGAATAAAGTGTAGCTCATGACGCTAGCAGTTGGGTAGCCAACCGAAATTATGATGCACCCTGCAATATACTGCCCTAGGTACACTGGCGGTGTATACATACACCAGTCCATGGTAGATGGACACCCTACGGATTCGACCGTTGTTGTCATGTTGCCGCCCTGTGTGGTTGACGTTATGTTGACAACTGCTGTTGATACCGTGGACAACGTTGTAGCCGTTGTCGTCTGAGCAGATGTTGACGGTGTTGCTATTGAGGCTGCTGTTGATAAGACGATATATGTTAGAGGTGTGAGAGTTGTGGTTGCAGTCGTCGTCGACAATGTAGCAGCCGTTGATATCACTGCAGCAGTCAAATTCGCAGTCATCGACAACGTCGCTGCCGTTACGTTCGAAGTCACTTGCGTCGACGTCGTCATCGTTACCGGTGAAACGAGCGACTGCAACGTTGACATGACGTCGCTGACGGTAGAGTGTATGTTGGACGCGGTAGTCGTGACACTGTTCCTCAGCTTCCCTGCTGCGTCGCTGTTGGCGATGTCGTCAAATTGAGGCAATACTGCGGACAGCGTACCGTTGACAAAATCGCTAATGGTGTCTATGACTATAGATCTCTTATTAACACTGATTGAGGGATGTGTCGGTGATATGTATCTAGCCGTACCATCAAACTCTGTAAAATAAACGTCATTCAGAAGTGCAAATTAAATTACATTACATTTTTGTTATAGAAAAAACAGACATGTGAGTTTTGTAAATCACAACATGAAACTGATTGCGTCATTTGAAGACACGTTTATTTTGGATGATTGATAATAAGTGATGAAGCATTTGAATTGGTTGATGGACAATATGTCGTTGGGCATTTGGGTTGGTTTACTTTTAGACATATTTTGTTCAAGAAGAAAAAGATACATACGTGTAAGTCACAAGTTTTTACAGCTGAATGAAAATAACTCAAAAAGGGGGGAAATGCATATTGAGGGAAAAGAAGATAAATTAAGAACTAAGGAATGAAACACAATAGTGTGGTTATTACTTACTTTAATAAAAAATGTAATCGATGTGTTAATTTCATATATAACTGCAGCAACTATACAACAGTGGTTGATATTAATTCAAACAGACATTTAACAACAGCTTAACATCGATAATTAATTTACGATTTACGTTCCAATGTCTGATTTTTAGCATGTCTTAAATATTAAATGGTTCAAGTATAGAACCCTGGGGTACACCTGGATTTAAATTCATAGCGTTGTACATAGTGCACCATTAACAAATAGCCTACAGTACCATTATGGTTCTGTATACATGTAGGCCTACGTGTTGAACCTGATTGAAAGATTATCCTGAATTCCAAAACGTTCAAACTTAGCTATTACAGTCTCTGCCAAACTCAGCAATTACAATCTCTGCCAAACTTAGCTATTATGGTTCTTTCCGTACTCTGTTACGTGCTTTTGAGCTATTACTAAATACCGTTTAAAAAAAAGAGGTATCCAGCGCATTGCAAATATTGACGTACAATGGATTGGACATACTTGATGTATTGGAACATGTCAATGATTATATGGATTGGTTGATTGATAACATATTGCGCGATTTGGGTTGGGCTTGACCAGGATACGCATAGAAATACGATCGAACGGCTTCTGAATATAATAATAAGCTCTCGTATATATTAAGAGAACATACATAATAATAGCGTTTATAGATCTAATCTTATTTGCTAATCACTACGAAATGATCGATTCTATAATAGGAGAACTTCATGAAATGTTTCCCTGACAAGTTGATACATATATTACTATTATTATATTATTATTATTATTATTATTATTATTAATCACATTTCAAGTAAACTTACCCGCAAGTGCTATAACAAGTTTACCATCTCCCCACGGTAACTGCACGAAGTAGCCAAAGAAACAGAACACAAAGCCCGCGATTAACAGATATCTCTCGTTAAATCTACAAAATGAAATGCAAATAATATATGTATAACAACATTACGATCTATTATCATAATAATACAGCATAGTATCTAGTCATAATGATGTCTGGTATGTTAATAACATATCCGGTGGACATTTATGGTTCCAGTAGTCTTCAATAAATAAAAATGCAACACGAGTTCGAATTATCCTTGCGGATCCGCCATCAATGTTCGCGTAGCCACATATTCGCATTGCAGTTATCACCTTTGGTCAGTACCAACCGGTTCTCGCAGGTTTATTGCAAAATATTGTGCTAAGTGTCTTTAGGTTTCCTCTTGCCTTAAACTTTCATTAACTAGTATAAGCGAAATAATCTTGACAGCGGCTGTAATCCCCAATTCAAACACACAAATCAAACATTTGACACTGCTAAAAGTTCTTGTGAATTAGCAAGAAACTGACAAACCTCCTGCTGAGAAATTTGAGGCCGTAAGCTAGTATGAGAGAAATCATCTTGAAAAGTGCCTGTAATCCCTGATTTAAACACACGAACAAAAAATCTGACACTGCTAAAATTCTTGTGAATTAGTATGAAATTGACAAACCTCCTGCTGAGAAATTTGAGGCCGATGAAGACACCGATGGCCTCCACACCACAAGCAGCCAGGATAATGCCGATGTACAGAGTAGACTGTTCGTTCGTCCATGCGAACATGTTCATAGACAGTGGGGTCCCGATTCTGGAACAAGTTCCCATGCAATAATAATAATAATAATAATAATAATAATAATAACGCTATATTACTACCCCGGTCAAAGAATCATCATCAATGTGGTTTCATTTCACTTTCTCAACTCCCTGAGGAATTTACCAACCATTCTCAATTCCATCTCATCCTAAATATGTACAATTGAGGAAATACGGTTACTTATTGGCCAATCCCTGTTCAACGACGAGAATCGGCAGTCAATAACATAACATGATAACAATAACGAAAAATATTAGTAAACTAAATTTAAAAAATTTTGCCATTATATTACATTTAAGAAATACATGATTTGATACAAGTATTCATATTTAAAATTTAGATAGGCGAGGTTCTTCACATATTAACATATTTATGAATATGTGCATATGTACTAGTAATATGACATACCGTTACTTTCAATTAATATTAATAGCTCTTCGTTTGTTCTTCACTCACGTTTCAAATATTGTAAAGATGAATAGAACCACGAAGAATATAAGTATAACGGATATGACGGCAAAATAATCAGGCTTGTACTTGTTCACGGACTGTTCATACGC
The DNA here is from genome assembly GCA_032361225.1 of Lepetodrilus schrolli. Taxonomy (NCBI): domain Eukaryota; kingdom Metazoa; phylum Mollusca; class Gastropoda; order Lepetellida; family Lepetodrilidae; genus Lepetodrilus; species Lepetodrilus schrolli. The sequence continues at coordinate 2,377 of JAUTBT010059133.1, read as the reverse complement.
TGGAGAAGAAAATCAAGTTACAAATTATAATGTGAGTCGCAGACAGGACAATGTCGAAAATACAATAGTTTGTTTGTTACAATAAATATTACTTAGAGCGGCAAGATCATCTTTGCATAGGTCAAAGGCCATTAACACTTACGGGGTTATTTCATCATTCGAATTCAACTATATTTCCAATAAAAATATAATTTTTCCCCAGTTAATTACTTCAGCTAATTTCCTCCCAATGTCTCACAATAAAATAAAATTATTCCACGGGGAATAGTACTACAGGCAGTTTGATAGTAAACATAGTAGACATATAGATCTAAGAATAATGTAGGATTACATTTGCTATTACTATTCCGGCATCAATGTTCGCGAAAGTTACCTTTCTGACGCGATATTGATAGGATGCGCTGTCTGTAGAGTGGCAATGTTGCGGATTTCCTCCAACCCTAAACTGACAAGCTGTGATATAAGTGAAAGAATCTTGAAAGCGGCTCTAAACCCCAATTCAACAAATAAAAAAAATATCAGTAATGTTAGAGAACATTCGTACAGCTTTGTATGGAGACAATGTTGATCTCGTCTGACACGTGGTGTTCTTGGAAGACCACGAAGAGAAGAACGATGTTGATCAAACATAAAACGGATCCCAAAATGGCGGGTGCCGTGTACATGTTAATATGCAGACCCTCCAAGTGAACGGGACCGGGGTAGGATAAAGGAACGAATGCAGCTTGAATCACTGAAACACATGGGTTAACATATAGCACCGGACTCTGAATAATTATAATCAAGTGTTAATGCAATCTGTAATATGGCATGTATATATGCCAAATTTATAATACTTATTCATGTGTTTATATATAGTTATACAAGTAATAACTTCTCCATAGGTACTAGATCAGATGAAGTATCATTGCAATCGGTACTCGTCGTGCTATTTACGGGCAGTACCGATATGTCGCGAAGTATTTAGGGCGCGAGTGGAAGTCTACCATCGCGCGCATAAGTGAGCCAAATTCTATTTTTAGACGTATCCGGTTTAAATATTCTGGTGATAACCTACACGATGTGGACCATCGCGTGTGGACCATGCTGAACAATATGATTCCTCTCTGAATTGAACAAAAATTTAAGCGCGCGCACGCGCGCACACACACACACACACACACACACACACACACACACACACACACACACACACACACACACACACACACACACACACTTTATTTTAGGTAAAAAAAAACAAAAAAACGTGTATGCCAACTGAATGTATTTAATTCAAAACTACCATCAATAGAGACACACGAATTCTCGCGTTTGAAGTTGAACTAAAGATATCTAATATTTGTATGTGCATATGTTTTTAATTGATATATTAAGAACATTCTAGCTCATATGGTTTCCGTTTTGCAATAATAAAGTATTGCCCTTCCCTTGCAAGTCACACATACCGGTACATTGAAATTTTGTAGGACCAAACAAGTTAGTAAGTCCTCAATTTGCTTCTAATGGTAACCGTAACTCATATCGATAGACTGCACCATTATTAACATTGGGATTAAGGTTGCCGTAGAGTTATGCCGGTTCGTGCAGGAATTCCCAAATTCGTATTATATATGGACCGTAATCTATGGATAAATAACCTGGAGAAGTGCGTGCAGCTTTTTACTTATCAATGATCATCACAATGGTCAGTGAATAAGAAATAATCTAACAATCCTCAGCTTACACGTACGCAAAGGATTCACTTTCTTCGATTACCCCTTAATTTAATCTTTGCGTAGATTCAACACTGTTATATTTACATGTTTGAATAAAAGTGTCAATTAATCGATAGCTTGAAATATTTTAACCTTCGTAATACTTCAAATCTAATTTAGCAACATATTTGTGCAAGTGCGAAAGAAGTAGTTACATTAGTATGGTAAATTATCATGTGTTTACTTCATGATTTAGAATTTAATTTAATTTAATTTACATATGAAAAAACACCCACATGACCAAAAGAAGGTGTACACTGCGTATAGTAAGCTACGCCAATATGTGGTTCAACATTTCAATATCAATCATATATTTCATGCACGTGATGAACTCTTAAAATAGCCTGGGGAAACCCATGAATGGAACCAGCATTTAACTTCACGGAGATCATATTAGCTAGCGAAGCCAACGTCCGTGCGAGCTCGCACTATAGATCACGCGTGTATACGAGGATCGAAATGGATTCCAGTGAAATATGTATACAAAAGGATACAGTCCTTGGAGTTGAACATTCTTCTGCAACCGGAAGTTACCGTTTCCTAGGGACCAGTTTCCTGATACGCGAACGATTTGCGCAAGCCATGTAAAATTGTACTTGCTTCGTGGACGGTTACCAGTC
>JAUTBT010059122.1:0-14954 GCA_032361225.1 Lepetodrilus schrolli | reverse complement strand
ATATATAAAGAACATCCTCATATGTAAGGATGTTCTTGTCTCTTTAGAATGTCACAGTTGTTTTAATAACGCCATTATTTATAGCAGTGACTTTATCTCATGTACCCGGTATATGATAAAGTAGTCCTACAAATGTAAATGCATTGTCACAAATAGTAAAACATGTAAAACAAATAAAACGTCACAGTTTGTCTGTCCGCTTATAGGTGTAACACCATTATTTTGATATCAGACTGTGTGAGAGTGATAAATGTCTACACGCACGGAACGTGATGGAAATGCTTTATAATTACAAAAATGCCTCACCCGAACAAAGAGTTGTCTGCCCATAACTAGCGAGCGGAGAAAATGGTACACGGTTACCTTAATTATCCCGCCTGGAACGGAAATAGACAGGTATTAAAAAATAATAATTTAAGCAACGTGATCCCCTTTTGCTATTTTAACCGTGGAAATGGGAAAATATGAAAACATGAAACACTTTTTTTCTCTCGCTATTGTTGATAACGAGAAGTGTAAAAAAAACAATGATAATTTAGAGAGAGAAAAAAAATTAAGAAAAGTGTGCGCTGATAGTTAGCAATTATACAAGCAGATAATTTTTAGATTCCATAAAGAAAGGAACACACGACTAATGAAAATAGAAATAGCCGTATTTTGTTTAGGAAAACTGTACGAAATTTTACACTATATAAGAAATGCAATGACATTTGGTTATGAATTATTCAAATTAAAGTTGTTACTGTTGAGAAAAAAAAGAGAGAAAAACTAATTGTGCTTAAATCGCTAATTGGCTTTCTCTAACCTTTTAACACATTTTAAAACCACAGAACAACTTTTAAAGGTGTTTTAACTCAAGTTAGGAAAGCACATCGAACGTCTGGAGCTTTTTGTTTCATGAATACAAAACTCAAACAATGATCAACAACAATACCCCCATTTAGATCCATTAACTGTAGGCATTCTTGTTCAAATGGTCTCGAAGAGAGCTGATGAATATTTCCTTTAATCCTTTGAAGCTTATTCAAATTTAAAATGTTTTTAATTGCTTCTTTAATTGGATATATGTCTTCCTTTATACGTACAATGTACATAAGGTGATATCAACAGATCAAAGCGCATCATATGTTTAGTAGCGTGGAACGAGCGTCTTACTACGCATGGGGAATAATTTGGGATCACTTTAAAGCAATCTAGCCGTATCTTTTTCCATAATACAAGCATACCCCTTGTCTGAATATTTAGCGGTCTGCAACACCATTAATCTCCACCATAATAGCTAACTTCCGGGGTTTGATATTTCTCATTATCCGAAACACAAAAGGAAATTAGTCCGATAAGGTCCGAATGACATCACTCCGGAAGTTGTGGCCCCGAGGCTTGCATTCGGCTTTTATCGTTTCTGCAATCGGTGGGCGCGTAATAATGCGCTTGAGATATTTTTATGACAAGGACGTAGTAGTATTTCATATTTTACGTGACTGTAATAGCTGTTTGTATGGCGCGCGAACGCTAGCTGTTCGCAGAAGTGTATTTTATAAACTCGACATTATATATATTTTTTTTATTGATCATATAATCCTTTCACGTGACTAACGGGTGTTTTTCGATGTCTTACCTAATGCATAACTGCCTGATACTAATTGGCTGATGTGTATTGTATTATTTTTCGTGTACTCATGGTAACATAGGATATATATCGTATATACCAAACCCCGCTCTACTTCCTACAATAAGCCTGGATCATCATCATCTTAACACAGCAATATTGCCGAACTCTTTATGCTTCCGCAGCAATTGCCGAACCTTTGGTGCCAAAACAATATACTATACGCTCTGGTCCCGAGATTACGAAACTTTTTTTTTATAGTAGCCTACGATTTCATGCTCAATTCAAAGTTTTGTTCACAAATGATCCACCATATTAAATTTGACATGCGTTTTAGCGTGCGCGTTTGCGTGCGTGTATGTCTTGTTCATTCTACTGCTAATGATGTTGCTCTTGTACATTTCTTTTCAGATATCCAAAGGTAATATTGTAACATTATCTTGACACATTTACCCACACTATTCTGTTACAGTATACGGTGTGCCGAACCTGGATGCACGTCATATTGGCTTGGAGTTAGTATTACAAAGCGACTGTAGCCTACACTTACTGTATAAGTCAATGCTAATCGAGGAAGCCCTCGACTGCGCACGAAACGCTACAATCACTTTGTCTAACTGGATTCATTACTAGTACAAATACATTAGTAACTATTGACCGATTGATTTCATAGTATCACCTTCAAATATCAAGTCAATAATTGTCTCAAGAGGTGTGCGAATTAGTTGTACGGTCAAATGCTTTCGTTCACGTCCGGAGCCTTCGGGGTATATGGGTATTGGCGTACCATCTGTGTGCCTCCAGAGCGAGGGTATATTACCATCGTTAATTATAACCATTGAGACCTAACTAGACCCCCAGATTACGAAACTATTTTGAGTACGATGTCATGCTCAACTTAAAGTATTGTTCACAAATCCCCATATTAGATTTGAGCTTGAGCATGAAATCGTATTCAGAAATGTTCGTAATCTCGGGGCCAGGTTCTCTCTTGTACGAAACGGCGCAACTCTAAGGTATGTTTAGGTAGCCTCAACTCTCTTCGGAAAAGACTAAACCATTGCTAAACCATGAGTTACGGTTACTATATTATATATACTCAACAAAATTAATTAAGGGCCAGTTGGTATTTCTACCAAATTTCGGAACTAGGTTTTAGGAATCGGGTGACATACTTTTTCCAATCAGCTAGTTCTTGAAGAGTATCTGGAGTCTCTAAATGTCTGGAAATTCTTCGTTGTTAAAATAATTAAAAAAACTAAATTTAGATGTCCAAAATCGCAACTGACCCTAAATAACGTTTCGGATATATATATATATAGGGTTATGTGTACAGAAGAGCCCTACATGTTTAGTTTCCTATAATATGTATAGGCCTTCCACATTACTGGTAGTCGATATTATTGGGTTTGGCAAGCATTTATGATATTGGGCAGCATTACTTTTCTGGTATTAGCCGAAATTGCTAGTATTGTCCAACATGTATATTATTGGCCAATATTTCGGGTATTAGCAACATTTTTAGTATTAGTGTACATTTCTGGTATTGGAAGCAAATTTATCATAGATACGACGGGCATTTCTTGTATTGGTCAATATTTATGATATTGGCAATTAATACATCTTGTATACAGTTTTGGTCAATAAAATATGTTTAAACTAAACTACGATCGTGTATGTTCATTAATATATACTTTGCGTATACATTATCATAATTATCATATTCTTGAAAAAATTACATTTTGTCGGTTTGATATATACCGAGGTAAAACCACTCGCTTTAAAACAATATAATATTATGATCTGTTCTATAACTATTACTTGTATCTGATCCTGATTTTATTGTGATTTCACATAACATTGGTCAAGATGAATATTGTTTTATATACAACTTTGGCCTTGATGAATATTGTTTTATATACAAATATCATTTATTCGTTTTCAAAACACATACTTTTGAAACTGGTTATTGAAGACTGATTATGGAGGGTTGGCATTACATTTGTTCATTATACTTGTGCTCCAGACAGCGACAAACCACTCCTCTTAGCCTTACATTCACAGTAACAGAATACATAGCAAAACGTGTGACAGCACTGTGGAAGAGTATGCATGGTCCAGCAACTCTATATATAATAAACTACTGTGGATTGTAGCTAACAGGCATAAACAACAGGCATAAACAGGCATAAACATACGTAAACATACGTAATAAGTGCTTTGATCACATAATAAACAGCAATGCAATTTTCTCTTGCCTTTCTATCAGTGTTTTATGTTTTGCGTATCGTTACAACAACAAAAAAACATCAATTTCCATATACTTTAGTTACCGAGGAGAGATTCCGACTGAATAATTTGCAGCCAAAGGGAAGTAATTCATAATCGATAAATACAGTCTCGTCGCTTTTTCTGCACTAAATTGATGTTGTTGAATACGCATTGTATAATAATTGAAGTGTAATTATACATTTTAAAATAATACTGTTAGTGGGGTTCAAAATAGGAACTAATAAATGTTATTCATTAGTCTGTAGGGTGTGTAATGCAATGAATACTTATATTACGGTGCTATGTTACAGCATTATGTTACGCTACTATGTTACGAAATCTATATTTTGAATTGATATATACTCAACAAAATAAATTAAGGGCCACCAGAGATTTTGTGGGGAAGTTTTCTACCAAATTTCGGAATTTGGCTTGAGGAACTTTGTGCCATTCTTCTTCTAATGCATCTGCAAATTCTCGAAGAGTACCTGGAGCCTGGAATTCTTTGGACATTTTCTCGTTGTTAAAAAAATATATAAAGCTCAATTTATATGCCCAAAATGTCTACTGGCACTTAATTAATTATGATTGATATGATATATATTCATTATGCACATCCTCTACTATATTATAAGATATTATACTTTAGTGACTTTTCAGGTACAGAGGTGGAAGGGCAGTAGCCTATTCATTTCGAATTTATCAACTCGATTTAACAATATTTGTATACATTCTTTATTATAGATTTTGCCCATTCGATATTTAATGTGTAATTGGCTATGGAACAGAAGGCACTGTGTCAGTTGTATAGGTCTATGAACATTTGCATAACGAAGATTATGAATCATTAACCATGAATTTCAATTTATCCAACCTGCATGTGAGACGGAAATAATGTGTACTCTTCACTATACAGGAAATGGAATTCTAGACTTTTTTAAATGACTATTAAATTAATTAGAAATGAAACATAATATTTTATATACGACACAAAAATAAATATTAGAAATAATTACATATTATCATCAGAAAACAAGTGGGAGATTCATTTAAATTGGATATTATCATTAAAAGCTATGACGGATAATTGAATAAATTATTATAAAGACTTACAGGAAAAAATACATAGAGTACATTGCAAGTTTGTTTGAACTTTAAAACCTTAGTTACACTGGCATATTCAATAAAGTTAAGATATACCAATTTATTAGCCATTGTATATTCTTGTTATGTATTATATCTAAGTCATATTGAAATAACTGCCGTCAATTTAAAATATTAAATGAACAGTTATTAACCCGAATACTACTGATGGATTTAAATTATCCAAAAGCATCAAAAAGATTATCTATCTCCAAATTATTAATTCATATCTCTATTATTAATGCCGTGTCTTCGCGCCAAATTAACAAACAAAAGCGTAGGGGGATTTATGAATCGGAAAGGCAGGCAAAGATTCGAATCTCTGGCTAACGGCATATCTCCGTATACCCATTGCTTTCCTGACTAAAGTAATGAAATATCTCGCTCAACTAGTTAAATGGGGTTAAGAATATCTATCCTATCGTCCTGACTTGTCAAGGGAGATTACCGTCTTTGATAAATGGTAGCAAATAGGGCCATCTAATTAATATGTTTCTTCCGCTGTCCTTTGCAACTTTCAAACAATTTTCTCATTAATATGACTATTTGGGGGGGGTGTAATGGGGGGGGGGGTGATATTTGTAATGACCGATTTTTTACTTCGGAGATTACCGTAAGTCTGGGCGACATATGGGTGGGGTTATTTAAAAATTACTTTTATAAACTCTGATGACAATTACTTGGGAATCTAGTGTAGAAAAAACGGTTTAATGCGTATTTTATTGAAACAACGTATATTTATTGTAAGCGAAATTATGCGTAAGTTCTGACAGGTTATTGAATTAATGTCAATTTTATGATGACTTCGAATATACTCTTGCAGGATTATTACCTTTGTGACGTTATATTAGTACATACAGTACATAAGGTACTACACACGCACGCACACACGCGCGCACGCACATACACACATTTCCACCTCCATATTCAGAGTATATGACTCGGTCCTCTTTCTTCCACCCTGTGTTCATGAACAGACTTTTCTACTTTTCTATTATTAGCTTTTGAATTCCTCCAGCCTTCCCTACTAAGCATAAGCTACCTGACCATACCCATATGAAAAGTAGGGTATTGCAAGCAGGGAAGGCTAGAGGGATCTCGAGCTACTTCTATATATGCGATGAGGACAGTTACACGAGAAAACCTGAAAACATAGCATATGGCCAATCCTGTAAAATTTAAAACGAAGTCGGAACAAATAATTTAAAATGAAGACGGAACAAATAATTTGGAACAAATAATTTAAAACGAAGATGGAACAAATAATTTAAAACGAAGACGGAACAAATAATTTTAAACGAAGACGGAACAAATAATTTGGAACAAATAATTTAAAACGAAGACGGAACAAATAATTTGGAACAAATAATTTAAAACGAAGACGGAACAAATAATTTAAAACTTCGCTAACTTCCATATGTTCGTTGTCAATTTCTAATCTAATCAAATCTACTTAAATACCAACGAGTTTCTACTATGGTGTTCAATGTGAGGGAAATATACGGAATGCAGAATGAATTTTGTACCATGCAAACTAATACAAATCAGAAGAAGTAAAAAATGTAAAAAAAAGATATATTTATTCATAAATATATATAAATAAAATTCAATTAATTGTTATTTCAAGGCATTTAAATAAACTTGTTAGTGATTGACTTTCTAGAATCGCTTCCCATCAATCACCTCCCTCCACTCTCCACCCCCCTCCCATTTTCTTTCGCCCTTAATTACTACACTGAACAAGGGGATCAAAATAAGATAGTTTTATCACCGTGAACAGTTAAAGTTTAAGCTCTCAGCCGCTCTCGTATTTTGTAAGGTGACATTTTGCCAATAAGCTCGGCAAATTAAGGACCCCCATTTGGTGCCTTCGTCTCCAGTCTCGTATAGCTTGGCCTTTGGTCTTTTACACAAATCCGTCGGCCATTATCTCTAGCACCGATGTCGCTCGGCCGCTGGTAAATATTCCAAAGTCTAAGATTTGTCTTGTAGGTCGATGTATGGCGGGAATTAACCGCCAATTTACTCCGATCGTCCTTTGCTTCGTGGATAGTCAGGTTCCAATCGTGTTTTCCTGTTCGATTTTCTTCTCTCTCCTCTTGCTCATCCCGAAGGCCGCTCCTTGTCCGTATGTTTTACAGTCCAACTTTTCCCATGCTCCGCCGTTCATCTGTGACACGAATACAAAGCAAAGATTAGTCAAGCAATTCAGGAGTCTTACAAGAAGCTCTTTTTATTCATTCGATGGAATTTGGTTTTGTTCGTTTTAATTTTGTTTTGGGTGGGTTAGTTTGCGTGCTATTTCATTAGAGCGAAAGGATTAGGACGGCCAGGGTCGATACTTCGAAAATAAATATGCAGTCTTACTTGATAAGTTGTTTGTATTTACTTCGATCTCTAATGTTTTGTCGATTATAAACGTATAGAGTTAAGTCTCAGAGCGCCAAACCGTTAAGCTAGTATACACACATAATAAATAATTCACGGAGACGCTTTAATGGTTCTCGTGCACTTCAAACATTATGATTATTATCTATGATTTGCCCAGGCATGAACGCAAACATTACAACAAATTATATTTGGGTAAAGCGAAGTTGGTAAATATCAGAACATACCTTTAACATGAATATTTAACACCGTATTTCTATATAGTAATGCGACTAATCATTATTCAAATTATTAAGATGCGTGTTTAATGTAATGTTCATTAAGACAATGACGTGTGAATCTATATAACAGATTTCATATTAATATATGAATATCGAAACTTATATTTAATACCAATATTTAAAATGAATGCGAGTACTCATGAGCAAATTATCAAGATACGTGTTTTAGGTAATGGCCATTAAAACAATGAGGTGTTAACTATTTACGAATCATAACTTTAAAAGTTATTATTATTATTATTACTGAAGTGAACATAACTTCAGCCTTGCTGTTTATTAAGATGCATGGTATTAGAGAGCTCTAACATTGACAGAGAGAGAGAGAGAGAGAGAGAGAGAGAGAGAGAGAGACGCGGGTGGGCACGTTCATTAATATATACATACACACTTTCATAAACAGGCCAAAGTCAATACTGGCCATCATTGTCATCGTTTTCCATGAAATCGGTCAAATCAACCTGTTATTATAGATCTGGCTACATCAAACCAGACACTTTTAGGTCAATTTCGATCAAACCACCCTGTTGTGGGTCAAATCACCCCGTTATAGATCACATAACCAGGTATAATAACAGCTGATATTGATTACTTGTTTTGTACCCTCACTATAACACACATACAATCATCCAAATGCATTCTAATCCAGCCGTTCATTGGATAGATGATAGATCCAACCATCGGAAGTGATATGGCTTTGCTAAACGAGACATACAAAATGTCCCGATAACAGATATATAGATCTACCTGTGATTTCTGTGTATGAAATTAAAGAATAATATCAGCGCAACCTCCAACAGAGGCATTCCAAGTGGATACTCATTATTTAACTATTGAATGAACCCTGTTAAAAATGTGTTTTAAATTTATTTTAAAGGTCTCTGTGTGTGTGTGTCTCTCTCTGTGTGTGTGTGTGTGTGTGTGTGTGTGTGTGTGTGAGAGAGAGAGAGAGAGAGAGAGAGAAAGAGAGAGAGAGAGAGAGGGAGCAACCAATCAATCGGCACAGATGTGTACCGTAATTACGCTAATAATTCGAACGCCATAATAGTCCGAACACCTAAATTAATTGCCCCCAAAAATAGTTTTTATCCGACATTAAAATTACGAACATGACCAATTTTAAAAATCTTAATTTTCTAATTATTCGCACACAATATATTTTTTTCAAAACAATTTAGAAAATAATTTACTTATTTTTTATAGTCCTTCATTCATTTACCGTTTCATTTACAACCATATTTTCTACGTTAATTTGGTTGTCCCTAATTATATGAACACAAATCATTTTACATTTTCGTATTATTCTAATAATTCGAACATCTATAAATATAATTATTGTCTCATGTTTTAATTATAAGGGTACTTATGGTAATACAATAAAAAGACTACACACCACCTCCACACACATACGGGCAATATACAATAGAATATGAATTGCTTGACAAAAAGCATTGTTTGCGAACAGTCTTATTATTCTTCGCGATTCTAACACATAGACCTACTTCTACAGTCTCTATATTATTATAGAGTCGCAGTTAAGTCATGATCACTACCCCCCCAGCTAGGCAGCAACGTCTGTGAGCCTCCGTGGAGAGACTACAAACAAGTCACATTAGTGTCGATATACAGTTGACGGTGATTTATTGTCACACATTGGTTGCTGTGTGTGTGTGTGTGTGTGTGTGTGTGCGCGCGCGTGTGTGGAGAGAGAGAGAGAGAGAGAGAGAGAGAGAGAGAGAATATTATGATTATGACTAAAGCTAATGGACACTGAGATACTGATTTCAAAATGTTATTTTTGGGGATGTGTCACAAAGCTATCTTCTAAGCTACATCACCACACACACATACACACACACACACACACACACACACACACACACACACAGATATACACACACACAATCACAAACGCACACACGCACACACACACACACACCACCAGCCATTGATTTCGACAGAAGTTGACATGTTAATGACATATTCTGAGGTCAAAGCATTTACTTCTATCAGTTGAGCGTTCTATCAAGGAAGCCATCCTGTAGAAACCTTATATAGGATTAAATCAATCGTGTTCTTAATTAATTGTAAAGTAATGGAGGAATGGCGACGGAGTACAAGACAGGACAGGATTATATCCACACAAACAGTATACCGCAGAGAGACTCTGGCACTTCCGGTGAAATATATACCCCGGACTTACGGTCTCTTCACCGGGCCAAGACCCAATTCCCGGCAGTCCGATTGGCTCACGTGACCCATGTCAACAACTTTGATATTTGCGCATTGAGAAATAGTATAAGGTCGTGAGTGAGTCTCTTGTGAAGGTCAAGCATAGAGTCAAGATGGAATACAATAGTAATGATGCGTACGTATCATTTGACGGTTTGTTTCCTTTCAAGATCGCCCACACAAAGACGAGGACGACGATGCTAATATATATGATACCAATTATGGTAAATCGGTTAATTGTTCTTCCTTTCTTAGTATTACTACGCACAATGGATACCAGGGAAAGCAGGTACCTACACTAATGTGACATTCCATCTTGCCTAGGCCACGTGATCTAACTCCGCTGGACCAACCCTTGCCTTCGAACCCCTGTATTTCGCGGCATTAATAGATCAAAGCGCTACCGTTGCCACTAATAGTCAACTGAGTGCACGGGTAGAGCGGAGTTAGATCACGTGGCCTCGGTAAGATTGTGTTTTGTGGATGGACTACGTAGTTGTACATACAATTAGTGAGCACTTGTCTTTGTGTGTGTGTGTGTGTGTGTGTGTGTGTGTGTGTGTGTTTGTGTGTGTATGTTTGTGTTTGTGTGTTTGTGTGTGTTTATGGGTGTTTATGTGTGTGTGTTTGTGTGTGTGTTTGTGTGTGTGTGTGTATTTGTGTGTGTGTGTTTGTGTGTTTGTGTGTGTTTGTGTGTGTGTTTGTGTGTGTTTGTGTGTGTGTTTGTGTGTGTTTGTGTGTGTGTTTGTGTGTGTTTGTGTGTGTGTGTGTGTGTTTGTGTGTGTTTGTGTGTGTGTATGTGTGTGTTATGCTTATAATGGGAGGAGAGGCAATCATAAGCGTGCAGCACTAATTACACGACTGGTAAGTGTATGAATGAATGAATTGGTTATTAAACTACCGGTATCACGCATGTAGATACGGATTACATTTTTATAAGTAAAACGTAAAATGTAAAATAGAGATGCAGGGAATCATGATGCCGAAGAATCACTAAAATATAAAATATTGCTTCTAAAATACATACTAAAGTATAAGATAGGTAGATGTTACATACTATGGTAGATGTTATATAAATACATATACATATACATACATTAAACCAGAGACCATATATACAGATCATATGGTCTCTACCTAGACAGATATATATTATTAACCACAATGAACCACCATTACTTCCTATCGACGTGTAAGCTGTAGATCTGAAACTGGACATCCATAATTAAATAACCTCATCCGCGTTAATGCTTGTAATCTGAAGAAGCCCAAAAGTCGGCGTTTCGCCTGGCATGCAATAATCTGTTGTACCGGTGATATCCGATATGGTCCTTAGATGGTGATATGGTTAATTATTCAGATAATGATGCTGCAAGAGCTGCTTGTAGAGCGAAGAGCACCGCATTAATCCATACCGACAACCACTGCACCGACGGTAGTGGTCTAATGCGCCGCTGCTTGTCTTTTTTTCACAGGAAATGAATGCTTCCCGTTGTTTTTGCTGTTCTTGACTATTGGCTGTCCAGAGATTCTTGTGATGATGGCGGACACATATAATCATGATGAGAAGACTAAAGAGTAGGCATATTGGCTGGAGCTGTTTTTGGTTTGGTTTTGTACATTTTCTAGGCCTACGTGTTTTATTAGAACTGGAACGTAAACAAATTGTTTGCAAGAAATGTCTTGATTATTGATTTGTTATTGTAAACGGTTTGTTGGTATTGCCTGATATAAAATTAGGATAACTTACAATAACCACTGATTTCTTAATTCTAGCTTGAAATCCTAATCTCTCCCCGGGAAGGTTAGAACTCCGAGCTACGCGTGACTCCGTTCCTACTCTTCCCGTAATAACATACACATTTTTCCCGCTGGGAAATGGTAAGTCTACCCGGGTGCAGAGTGAGTTGTCTTTCCTTGCGTATATTTATTAAATTAACCAATCAAAACAGGTGATATTAACCAGCTATTAATAGCTACAGTATAAAACGGCATCCTGGATGACGGGACGAGAACATGTGATTGACAAGTAGGTGGAGCTATACATAGTGCTTTGATCGCCCTCTCTGCCACAAAATGGAGAGGTTTGATGGCAAAGGATCTAACGAGTAAGCGGAGTAAGAGCACGTGGCCTAGGCAAGATGGAAATCTCAAATGCTAGATTGATTTACTTTAACCCTCTGAGACTATGGATAGTCTACTCGAATGCCAATGCTATACGATGCATTTATGTGATTTTACGTACTACGTTTGCAGTAGTTATTCTCGGTTTTAATTTTAATTTAAATTTTATTGTTGGGGGGTATTTGTTCGCATAGTATATTATAGTCCGATATAGATATAACTAAAGGTATCCACGTAATACCTACTCTATTTTGTGGATAAGCCTAATGTAAGTCACTATCATTACAACATTTGCCGATGTCTTCCCCTAGACAATTAATTGCCACTAAATAATATATATTATTATTTTTATTAATGTAATCCATGAGTCGTTATCCTTGATGAATATGTTTTCCACAAGTCGAAGACATTTTAAGCATAAATCACCTACATATATCGCCTACGTAGATATTTACATGAACGCGCACCTGTTTTATATAATGCAGTACCACGTATTCACAACTGGTCCAATAGCTAATAAAGTGCGAAATGTTACCGTTACCGTACCGCTGCATACCAACACACTGGCACTCATTGTATATGCTTTACAACATTTGTGTAAGTGAAACGAACTTTTCCGGCCGTTTTGCCAAGCCTATAATGTATGTCCTTTTGATGGTAATGAAGGCAATTCAACATAGATGTATAACTAGCAAAACTAGACGAACAGCTTTGTTTGCCTTCTCGCCGATTACACATACTAAGATGTCGTGTAAAGGACAGACCGCGGGGGATAGGGGCAACTCAGGCGCAACATTATCGCACAGGCAGATAGGACCGGAAAACTTGGCAGGGGTTTCCATTGTAGTGCGTTCGGTGCGGAGTGAAGAAATGCAACACCTTAATTTGTTGAAAACAGCAGATGCGCAAACCATGTGAAAGTGGAATGTTCACCTTATTCATTTCTTCTCTCTTCTTTTGCGTCTTTTCTGCGTCTCCTCTCCCTCTCTTTCTCTGTATGTCTGCGCGTATCCTCTCTCTCTCTCTCTCTCATTCTCTTACTCCCTCTCTCTCTCCTCTCTCCCTCCCTCCCCCTCCCTCTCTCTCTCTTTTCTCTCTATCTCTCCCCTCACTCCCTCTCTCCCCCTCACTCCCTCTCTATATTTGAGTATACAAATGCACCAGTGTGTTCTATAATCAAAGGATATTGTTGTACTACCAAATTTAGTACGTTAAAAATATGCACAAGTTGGAATTTCAGTCGTTTCCATAGCAACATATACAAAGACGTACGGCAATTCCTTCCATTACATTAGTCATGAGTAAATTACATGCACTAGCAAAGTTGAAATGGACTAGAATTATCTTGTTTATAAAGGCAAGTCAATGTATTTCAGAGGGTGTGCACAATTGTGTCCATTGGCAACATTTAAAATCCCATATGGCCGCCAAAATCGCCCAAAATCATTAATAATACCATAACTCATTACGTATTTGTGCTAGATTAATTAATTTTGGTTCTATACCCAGGTTTTTAAGCATGGGGAATCTATTGGAATGGTTATGAATGTCATTTGACCTCTACATTAGCATAACATTATAATATAGCTACCAAAAATACAAATAACGAAATCATTATATAACTCTTATAGTATTAGTATAAGTAACATTAATTTGGGGTCTATACCAATGTTTTGGATCGCTACAATTCGAATAGAATTATTATTTGTATAATTTGATGATTTAATGTAAAATTGAACGTCATAAATTACATAAAATATATCAACTCTAATGCCGCCCTTAGTACCAGCGTGGATGTCTCACCGATGACACAGCCGTGGACACTAACCCAGACACGTTCGTGTTACGTACTGTGGCCATACAACATGCTTTTCCAGTCTGTATATAGTGCGTGTCTCATTTAATTCCAATTGAAGATTTGAGATTTCAGACGCTTGAAACTCATTAATATGTCGAATATCCACTAAGCTGTGTTGAACTTTCTCAAGTTCTATCTTGCTTTTTCTGAGCTCGCTTTCAGTTTCACGAAAATGGTCAAACTGGACATTGTCTTGGTTTTCCAGACTCCACACAGTGCGCGTCTCGTTTAATTCCAATTAAAGATGCGAGATTTCAGATGCCTGAAACTCATTAACAGGTAAAACATCCATTACATTGTGTTTAACTTTCGCAAGTGCTCCCTTGATTTTTCTGTTCTCACGTTCAGTTTGACCGAAGCGTTCAACATACAACCGTAGGTTGTTTTTGAACAAGTGATGTGCTTTCTTAAGTCTTTGTAATGAATCCACCACGTGACTGTTGATCAAATTGTCCTCAGAGCGTGTCATAAAGATGTCCTCCAGTGCACGTTCCACATGACTGCGGACAAAAGTTGGGATGATGGTGTTTCTCACGTAAGCTTTCAGGTCGATCTTAGCAAGATTCAAATCCGTATCAAACCTTTGTGCTAAGTCAACGACATCACCACGAGCATCAGAAATGGACGATGTCACTTTCTGTAGGGGTGTTTATGTTATTGAGTTTCTCCGTAAACATCCTGAATACCCTCGCATGACATACAAGCAGTTCGATATGTGTGTGTGCGTGTTTGAATGTTTGTGTGCATGCTTGTGTTTGTGTGTGCATGTGTGTGTGCATGTGTGTGTGCATGTGTGTGTGCATGTGTGTGTGCGTGCGTGTGTTTGTGTGTGCGTGCGTATGTGTGTGTATGTGTGTATGTGTGCGTGCGTGCGTGTGTTTGTTGTGTGTGCATGTGTGTTTGTGTGTGCGTGCGTGTGTATGTGTGCGTGCGTTTGTTTGTGTGTGCGTGCGTTTGTTTGTTTGTGTGTGTGTGTGTGTGCGTGTGCGTGTGTGTGTGTGTGTGTGTGTGTGTGTGTGTGTGTGTGTGTGTGTGTGTGTGTGTGTGTGTG
>JAUTBT010059111.1:0-14955 GCA_032361225.1 Lepetodrilus schrolli | reverse complement strand
GACAGTATAGATATGAAGTATAGACAGTATAGATATGAAGTATAGACAGTATAGATATGAAGTATAGACAGTATAGACAGTATAGATATGAAGTATAGATATGAAGTATAGACAGTATAGATATGAAGTATATACAGTATAGATATGAAGTATAGACAGTATAGATATGATGTATAGACAGAATAGATATGAAGAATAGACAGTATAGATATGAAGTATATACAGTATAGACATGAAGTATAGACAGTATAGATATGAAGTATAGACAGTATAGATATGAAGTATTGGTCACTGGCATCCCTTCTGTTACACTGTCCTCTACTACTCCATTACTGTAGTGCTATCAGTATAGTTTTGAGCATGGATTTGGTGAAATATAAATACGTACATTATTATTATTATTATTAGTAGTAGTAGTAGTAGTAGTGTGTGCAATATAAATATGTAAATTATTAACACTATAAATACGTAAATTATTAGTATTAGTATTAGTATTAGTAGTATTAGTATTAGTAGTAGTAGTATTAGTATTAGTAGTAGTAGTAGTACTAGTAGTAGTATATTATTATTATTATTATTATTAGTAGTAGTAGTAGTACTTACTTTCTGCCATCAGG
Source organism: Lepetodrilus schrolli (assembly GCA_032361225.1). NCBI lineage: Eukaryota > Metazoa > Mollusca > Gastropoda > Lepetellida > Lepetodrilidae > Lepetodrilus > Lepetodrilus schrolli. Next base: position 14,338 of record JAUTBT010059111.1, on the reverse strand, counting down.
ATCCATGCCACAATAGGTCACAGCTGATACTGGGTAGTGACGTCGGAAGAAAAGCCTATGGTAAAAAAATAAAAATATTTGTTTTCTTTCCTCAATTATTATTAATAAACAACTATTTATTTTATGAGAATTATAAAATTTAATTTTTTTAATTTAAAAAAAAAAGTTACAGCAAGATGAGCCTTATGACTGTTTTGGAGGAATTGAATAATTTAGGGTCCTAAACACACTGGTCCTTGCCAAGGTTGATTCTACTGAACCCAATTCACAGCATCCGTGACAACTGACTGTCAAAGGTTGCCACACAAACCCATGGCAAAGTAGGCAGCACTCAATGATAACAACCAATGATAACAACCAATGATAACAACCAATGAGGATGCTATGTAGCTGCCAGGATAACTCACTTCCTGTTGTTGTCCGTCAGCGTGATGCCTTGATTGGACACCTTGAAGTGAACTGCCGTGATCACTGGGAGGGGGTTCGTCTCCATGGAAACCTTGAGGGCGCGAGCAATAGCCTGGGGTCCAGTCAGAGATTCCATGTCCACAGTGTTGATGAAGATCACGTTGCAGGCTGGAAGAAATTGTCTTGATGTAGTAATGGTATCTGTTTAAACATTGGCTAGCTAGATCACGCAGATTATAGATAGACTAAATAATGATCATCTATCGAATTCCATGTATGAATTGACTAGTGCAGGAAATCACTAAAGGTATGAATATAGACATAATATAGGATCCAATGACTTTGTTCTCAAATGGAAATCCTGTAACTAACTGAGATGAGGATTTGCAGATTGTTAAGAAAAATTGAAATGAATGCACAATTTGATCGTCTTAGTCAAGTTTAACAGATTTCACACATATCCATGATGTGATATAAAACACTGGTCTAGGCCAGTGCCAGTGGTGTTCTAGTGATAGATTGTTGAACAATTCTGGTTCAAATCCCCGGATCGAAACAATCTTGTTACAATGGCAAATAAATAAACACCCACCTACAGCAAACTGTATCCTAACTTTTCTTATGGCACTTCTACTGGTTTTATCAAGGGACTGACAGTCAACAGGAGAGTAGCATCAGCTGAGTACAGAGAATATGTTTGACATGACACCAGCAGATGACATGACACCAGCAGATGACATGACACCAGTAGATGACATGACACCAGCATACTTACCAGCACCCTGAGAGAGCAGCGCGGCTGCCGAGTTTGGCATCTCCGTACTGCGAGGACTGTCGGCAGTCTGCGCCTCGCCCAGGTAATCTGAAGAACCACAGTCGTCCATACAGATTACACATACCACTACAAACAGTTTAACTGTCGTACACAATACATGCAACATTTTCCAGTGTAGAGACATCACAGGAAGAAGAGGAAGGTTAATCATGATTGTCTTTAGGATCTGGTGAATAATATACAGAGGCACGAGGCAAAAATAGTAAAATTTTAAATATATGAATACAGTTTCAGTGCTGGACCTTGGTAATGTTTGTAACTTGAAGGGGTGACAGGGGGTGGTGGGTTGGAGAAGGGCGTACCTGCATCTGGGAGGAACAGCTTGCATGGCAGCGCCAGGGGTGTGATAGAGTGTTGATACACCATGGCTGCTAGACTGCCTGTATACAAAACAGAGTGTACGAGTGTCAGTGTGTCTTCTGAGACGTGTCCATTACATTATTTATTGCTTATTCATGAGAGACAAGAGTATTTGAAGTTTCAGTGGCAATACTAAATGTTTTATTTTTTAATTTATTTATTTTTTATTGTTGTGACGAGAACGTCATCTTTTAAAGTGTAATTTAATACAGAAGTTCATATGAATTGTATCAAATGTACCATGTTACAAATAGTATCAAATATAACACATTACAAATAGGAAACTTTATTCACTGCAACAAGAATATATGCTCAATATGATAAATCTCAATAATAAGATTTTGAACTGCTAATTAAATTCTCATGATGAAATGAGGATTTTTATGCCAACATCCAGTTGTACAGACAGATGAGTAACGGTGGAACATTTACCGAACACAGGCTCATTGCTGCACCCACGGAGGCGGACTCCCTTGGGGGTTGGCTCGATGAGGAAGTGTCGGACAAGGTCTGCCTGGGGGTCCCCCGAGGGTTTCGTCTGGACATTTGTAGGGATGGTGGCTACCTTCAGAGCCAGACCAAAGGCTCCAGGGAAAGAGTTGCTGTCACGAATCACAAAGGTTCCTGGCTCTTTGTCCTTCAGGAGTACAATGGCTGAAACAGGTAGCGTCTCTGAATACTGTATCACTGGTTGATTCTACAACTCTGCTTATGCCACCCATTGATTATATAGAGGATTTGGGGATTTAGAGGATATCCAATGATGCCCGATTTCTTGACACAAACTTAAGTCACTAAAAATAACTGAGAAAACACTAATTTGCATTCCTCGAAGAATATGTAACAGACATACCTTCCTCTCTCGTGATGTTAGGTTTGTACCAGTACTTGGATGTATCTTTCACAAATCTGGCTGTGTTGTTTACCATGTCCACATCTATAAACAAATGGAAATAAAATATCTCTCATATGTTGAACTGCTCTGTTACCTTAAGTGTGATAATTAATATTTATTTGGCAGTATCAAGAATGCTGTAAGTGTTGGAAATGGTTGCAATTTCTTTTGTGTATGGGAATTCCTTGATAACAAATTCCTGCCATTTATTTATGTGACTGCAAGAATACATCATGGATTGGAAACGGAATTCCTCGGTAACAAATTCCTGTAGTTTGTCTGTGCATACCTGCGAGTGATGACAGACTGCCCCGTCTAGACAGTCCGAAGTAGACGCTGGGCGAGCTCTGGCCAGTCATGGAGTGGGCGCCGGGTGAGAGGGCGCCAGTGGACATGTTGTGTGCGGCACTCAGCTGCTGGCGGAGCGTGTTCAGGCTGCTGCTGTTTGGTGATGGAGGGCTGGAATACCACCATGAACATTAGCTCCACACTACCACTACAGCTAAAGTAACACAGCTAAAGTAACATTACCACTACAGCTAAAGTAACACAGCTAAAGTAACACTACCACTACAGCTAAAGTAACACAGCTAAAGTAACACCACCACTACAGCTAAAGCAACACAGCTAAAGTAACACTACCACTACAGCTAAAGTAACACAGCTAAAGTAACACCACCACTACAGCTAAAGTAACACAGCTAAAGTAACACCACCACTACAGCTAAAGTAACACAGCTAAAGTAACATTACCACTACAGCTAAAGTAACACAGCTAAAGTAACACCACCACTACAGCTATACAGTCGCCTTGGTTGAACTATCAGAATACCAACCGCAAAGGCATAATAAGGCCAAGAGTAAAAATACATTTTTCTATTTTATTATTGATTGATTTAAACAAATTTACAATAATTTGATTATCAGTTATTAATAATAGAGAGTTTGCAAAATGTACATTTTGGAAATGTTTAAACTTTGGGAATAAAAACTTCCTTGGCCTCTGCATAACTATTTTTTTTTAGCTTTAGCATAAGTGCAGGATTCAGAGGTAGCTATCTAGTATCCAAGAACAAATCGACAACTGCAAAAACATATTAATTTTATTGATATTTAAATTACCTTCCTGCTGAAGAGGGGCTACGAGGGGAGATAAGCATGTGAGGACTGGTATCAATCTTGAGGGATCCATCCTGGTTGGACATAGTTGAGAACTGCTGATGCTGTTGATACTGTTGAGTCTGCACAGACTGGATCTGTTGTTGCTGCTGCTGCTGCTGCTGTTGCTGCTGCTGCTGATGTTGCTGCTGCTGCTGCTGATGTTGCTGTGACATGACCTGCATCTGCTGGTGACCCAGGGTTCCAGTTGGACTTACAACGCCACCTGGTGACACAAACATGCTGGACTAGACCTCAGCAGGTGGGACAAAGTGGTAACATAGCCTGACAAAAACCACCAACATAGTGACTAATACATTAATACACCAAAGGAACAGTGTTAGTAAGTGCAAGTTCCCTTCCTCCCTCCTGACAATGTGAATCGGGACCTGACCTGATCAGCATCTCAATACATTCATTCATTACTATATAAAACACAAACTATTTTAACATTGCAAGCCAACTACTTCAGAGACGGACTATGAAAGCTTAGCGAAGAAACACCAAAAGATGCCTGTTTCATCTCTCAACTCCATTAATGTACAATCCCTTCATGGGTTACATACATTCCCCCCCCAAGTATACCCTGACTGTAAGTCTTGTGACGAACAAGTTTAATAAATAAAATGCATTTTTCCAACTAAGAATTTGTTTCCATAAATTTTAAGTTTACCAGTCTCAAGGAGACTGATACAACAGCAAGGACAAAACCTTCTGGGAACTGACTTAGTACAGTAACTTATTTTACATTTCTCACATACACTTAATCCATAGTCAATGCAAATATAGAATGCTCAGTTAATAACACTGTCTTTACAAGAAAATCAATTTGTCAAACAATGTCATTTTAGCCAAAAGAAAGTCGCCAAAAGCCTGTGGCCTGCTGTTGTAGGAAATGCCTGTGTGGCGTTGCTGGCTCTACCTTGTGTGTGGCCCAGAGCCGCGTCTTCTGGTATAGAAGCATACATAGGATCAGATATACGAAACACTGGAGCCCGTGCACCATGCCGAGTGTACGCGGCCTCCCTGTCAAGGCTCCCGCCGGTCAGAATGGGCGTGGCAGCCCTGGGGGTGGCATTGGCTGAGAGAAGATGCAGCAGATAGAGGCAAGATGCAGTTAATCTGCTCATGCTAACCCCAACTAATCCACTCTATGCCAGAATGTACACGGGACACCCCACAAAGCTTTGCAACAATCAGAACATGCTCCCCCCCAAAAATTTATGTTTGAATCATTAATAAGTTTAACTTAGCGTAGCTTCCTATAGGCCGTGTAGGCCGCGGCCTATACTTTTCCCAAAAGTTTAAACACAGTGACACATCCGACAACCCCCAGACCCCCCTAGCATTGATGATTCAGCCTACACATTAAATTAAAGCAAGCTACGCCCCTGGTAGACTTGGCTGACTGTTTCCATGTTGTGAGGTGTCCCGTTTACTTCACTGTGCACAAAAGCCAACAAGATTCTCTTTTATTAAGTAATCAAGAATATTTTCAGATTAAAATAAAAATCTTGAAATTGTTACTTCATTATGGAAATAGCAAAGGCTTTAAGCAAATGCAATAACGCCTCATTATTTAATATAAATGTTCAATTTGCTGCAATCAACTGAGGCATTGATTACAAATAGTGGACGCATCAGCTTGATGGATCAGCATTATATCGAGGGTACACTCTAGAGTACATTATATCGAGGGTACACTCTACTGTGCTACTATAGCATTTGTCTGCTGAAAGCAGTTCTTACAGAGCTGTTAGATCAGCATTAATTGGCTTGCTTTCTTTAAATCATAATGTTGAATACACAGTATATATTAATGATAATAATAAATATACATCTATACTTTTGAACAGTAAAACAAGTAATTAAAATAGCTCTATTCACATAGATAATGTTATTAGATAAATGTGATATAATACGAAATTTTATATGGCTTTTATGCATCACTGATTAGTATTAGATTTGTTCTGTGTTAGTCATGCATGCTATTGTTAAAACTAATAAGGAAGTCATGCATTTGTCATATCAATAGAAAGATTATTGTTTAATTAGTATATTTGAAACTAGTTTTACCATAGAACTGAGACTTGGAATATCTAGTTTTACATGGGAGGGGTTTCAATGTCAAGTGCACTGTTCTGATTCAGCAAGAAGCAACCCAGACATGTGGGTAGAAATATATTTAATTACATAACAAAATTAAATATTCTATTAATTAAACAACGGAAAATATCTAAAGAAAATATGCTCATTTGAACTGAGATGCTTAGAATAAGATACGAGATGCTTTTAAGCTATTATTCTCTATTAACCCTCTCCCTGCTGTTTTAGACACAGACACAGCTTATCTGGGCATATATGGTTGCCTCCAGCATGGAGACGGTTAATAGGTACTCCTGGAGTTAAATGACTTGCTAATCTATTAATAAAAACAAGTAGAAAAAGAATGAACAAACTCAACCTTGTACGAAAATTTCAGAGCCAAACTCACCAGCACCATGCAACACTGTGGGTGTTAGTTTTACGTTAGTTTCTAGAACATTTCGGTTGCTACTCGCGGGGTGTTACCTGCATTTGCATACGGTGTCCTTGGCGAAACAGGAAATGGAGGTGTGACTAAAACGAGCAAAAACAAATACACACATGCACTCACACGTCTTTTTATTAAATCCTAAACTAAAACAAAGGACATAAGAGTACAACAGATGGTTATTTTTGGCCAATCTACGTTGATCAATTTTACTTTTTCTGGTTTTAAAGCTTTGCAAAAACATCCTGCATCAATTTTATCTCATGCATTACTACTATTAAATACTGTATTGATTACACTTATCATGCACATGCTTTTTAGATCACTGATTAATAATAATGAATTTTTAAAGTTCAAGCCCCCGTTCCACAGAACAATTGTAGCGCTACAAGAGTCGTAACTCCCTAGCAACTCCATCCTAACATACCAGAGTTACGATTGTTCTGTGGAACGGGCCCCAGTAAATTTACATAGCATACACGTACATTTTGTTTATACTGTTTTTATTATATAATTGATTTGAATTGTTTTTTAAATACACATTTTAAAGGGGTAAGGAGCCCTAAGAAATTGAGGCATTATTGAAGGGTGAGATGCTTGTTTATGGGTATAATGGTAAGCATACCAGTGAAGCTTGGTCTGGCTAGGTGGACTACAGACACACGTAGCAGTGAAATTCACGAAGTTGTTCCATTGATGAATATTGAAAAACGCTAAAATGACTTCCCCTCTATCCCAGCACAAAGTACAAATACAAATCCATATAAAATAAGACTCACATATTCTGTCAAGATTAATAAAATGCCACTTATATTTTGCATATTAACACTGTCACCTCACCAAATGGCTATCAACATTCTAGGTTTCTGCCATGCTTATATTGGGTCAGGATAGAGCGGAACAAATTTTAGCATTTCCCTACAGCACCAATGGATACGATCCTAGGATCCTGGAACGCGAGGGGTGTGATTGCGTGTCTAATGTACCTGGTGATGTTGGGAAGCCAGGGGTGGTGGGGCGGCCGAGTGTCCCCGAGTGAGGCTCTGGCTCCAGGGTCTGTACTCCGGGTCCAATGGGTCGCAGCATGATGCGGTCCTCCTCCACCTCGTGGATCTGCTTGGGCGGCGGACCCTGCTCGTTCTGCTGAATCTGGCTCTGTAACATCAGCACCAGCGACAACATCGTCAGTTACATCCAACACTCAGAGCAGTCTTCATTTACTAGAATATTTTGCTCGACATTTTTATACAGTTTTATAAATTTGACAATTTGAACTCCATTAATGTACAATCCCTTCATGGGTTACATACATCAGCTCGATTATCACGATATTATCACAGCAAACGACCTTGACCTTGATCACACATCATAACTAATCGGCCATTTTGAAGTACACATCATAACTAATTACCCATATTCAATTGTTAATAACACTTCTTCATAACCATAAAATCACATTGGACAAACTGAACATTGCATCATCATCATACCTGCAGCATATCTAACAGAGACAATGCTTCTTCAAGCTTAGTTTTAGATGTTTCATAATCTTCACATCTTGAAGACGTTTGAATTATGTTTTCTGTTGCTGGACATTTACAAACACCATTATTACAGTCCACTGTCCCTAGGGTGGCTATCTGGCTGGATGGTGGGCTGGATGGTGGGCTGAATGGTGGGCTGGATGGTGGGCTATCTCCACAGGTAATGGGTACAAAGTAGGGAGATGTGGAATCTAGTTCAGATGCAGTATCCTTTCCCTCGGACAATGTAGACACATTTTCAGATGGGCGCTCAGTGGAAAGGCTACAGGAATAATCTGGATGTGTTGAGCTCCAGTTAGTCCATCCATCGCCACCAGGCCCACATCCTGAACTGTGTTTGGAGTCCTTCCACTGGAGGTTGCTCATATTGTCTGAGGGTCTAGCAAGACTGGCCTGGTTGCCCTGTAGATTGTCCTGCTGCTGGTCATGTTGCTGGTCCTGTAGGTTGTCCTGATGGTGGTCCTGGTGGTTGTCCTGGTAGTTGTCCTGGTGGAGATCCTTGTGTTGGTCCTGGTAGTACTGGAAACCTCCAGATGACACCTCACAAACCTGCTTCTGACAACCACCTCCGTGTGTGGGAGGAGCATACAGGTGACATGAGGAGGACAAGGACCAGAGGTCAAGGTCTTCCTCTGACAGAAAACTCAGAAGCTTGTTTGGAGAGGGTCCTTGTCTAATGGAACTGGCTGCCATTGAGGATTCACAGGGAAGACTAACAATATGCTTCATACGGTAGACATTCCTTGAGATTTCCAGGAATACATCGTAGTAATTCAATACAGAAGTCCAGATTTGACCACATTCCTACAATAGTCCTGCCTGTCCTCAAACCACTCGGGATCACCAGCATCAAAAACGACGCTGAAAAGACTGCACTATTCTGATACAAAGCCGACAAGCCTGTAACATGACCCTATAACCAAATATCAACTTTAATAGGTGTAATTTGCCCTACAATGTAAGTGAATTAACGCTCTATAATTATCCTAGACCTTTCTACAAACTGCTGATCTACAATCATGCATACTGCCGATACCACCCTGTAGTAGTGAGAGAACACCTCTGGAACAAACTCTTCAAATGCATACTGGTGTGTACAATGATAAGATTAGCATTCTGGTGTATAACAGAGGTGACCAAGAACCTCCATCCCAGATACAAACAATGCCTGCTAAATACACACACTGGCTACGAAGCCTGGTTTGTGTGAACTGTGTATACCTAGGTGGACCTTTTAAGCTGAACCAGGCCATGATTAATGAATAAATAATTGACAGTTATCTATATGCAGAAATGGTAAACAACGACATCCACATTAGGCAGTAGATCTTTAAACCAAACTGGGCCCTGATAATGGATCCATAATAAGACGAACAGATTGGTGTCACCACATCAAGCACCCAGTGATAGCTGAGATAAACAGAGTTACAAGTGCATCACTCAATGGCTAGGACCAACTTCTAGAAGCAATATTTGTTGACCAATCAGTACTCCTTAGCCGAAACAACGGTTGTTGATCTACTTTATTGTATAGAACAATGTGGAAATGTTCATTGTTTAGGCAGCTATGAACTATCACTGTTACACTACTAATGATGATCTACATCAATGTTGTTCAGGGTGTGTGTGTGTGTGTGTGGGGGTGTCCTCTCTCACTGCTTGCAATTCTTCCTCATCTATGTCTCAAACAACCAGCTGTATTGTACAATTATGTAAATTGACAGGCATACAATTATCAATAATTATACTGTTCTTTTGTGTTCAAGTCACACCTTCCTGGTGAGTCACACTCTACATTCCACCTCAGTCCCAGTCTCCCTTTATCCCCCCAACCCACATTAATATTGGCCCACTATTAGACCCCTCTGGACACATAATACACCTCAGCCAACAAACCCAGATCTCCATCCCTCAGTAATGGTGGTAATACCAGACTTTCCTCCTCCAGTAAGCATGCACATGTACTTTGGACTATCACACATCACACTGGATGTTGGTTTGTAGCTGCCAACGAGCATGAGTCAGTACATGTTCTGCTTACTTCCTGCCACTGACCAAGTGTTTCAAGCAGTATTCATCTGTACTCTGGTTTGACCACAGCCAGGAAGAAGTCTCGCACAGGACAATGTATACCTGGGTCAACACTGACAACACAAACTTGACCACGGTCAATTGATAAGACAAATTTGACTAACATCAACATTCAATGGACAAGGAGTGATAATGAAAACACTGGTCTGTTTGGCATGAAAGGGATGCACCTTTGATCAGACAGTAATTGGAGGATAAGGCATCGCGTACAATACAATACGACAATGATGCCCAAAGGTGAAAAAGCATTTCATGAAGAACATACCTGGGGAACATCACAGCATGCATGTTTGTGAGGGATCATCAAAATGAATGAATTATTGCTTTACGTCGCAGCAGGAATATTTCACCCATAGGCGAGATCATCAAAACATTTGCAGTCTACCACTAGACATGATATTGTTAATGCATGTGTTGGTGAAAGCCAAATTCTGATAAATGCCACATGATCCAATAAAATGACAGGGAGCTTTGAATGAGCTTGACATTTACCAAATATGATAATCCTAGGAAAGCATATTCAGAGATCTTTACACTTCTTGCTTTACAGATTTAATATATGTCTCTTCTTCCGAAAATAGATGTGACTTGTAAAGGAAAAAATAGACCGACACTGAAGGTACAATGGTACATGATACAACAGCACATGGTACGTATGTACAACATACAGGACACAGGACACAATGCACAGGACATGGACTACAGGACATGGATACATGGGGTAGATGGGGTATACATACATAGACAGTGACATTATCCCACACAGGGGAGGCAATCCGCGGGGGCTGCATGCTGGATGAGGAGGAGGATGCACTGGTCACGTGACTACTCACACTGTGCGAATCAATCTGTCGTGTCTCCTGCCGCACAAATACCTCGGAGGACTTCTGCTGCTGCTGATGCTGCTGCTGCTGCTGCTGTGAGAACTGGTGTGAGCCAGCCTTGATGGACTCCTCGGCCGCCATCAGTGTCCTCTCCAGCTCGTCCAGCCGTGTGCCGTCCAGCTTGTCCAGCTGTGTCTGGCCTGGACAACAACAAACACCACACTGACACAGTTGTCATGGCAGAACACCACTCTGCGACTGTCGCCACGGTGCAATATAACACTCTGACAATTGTCATCACGGTGAAACACGACACTCTGACACAGTCATCACGGTGACATGCATCATTGTGACAGAGTCGTCACGGTGAAACACAACATTCTGACAATATCGTCATGGCGGAATATAGCATACAGACACAGTCGTCATGGTAAAGTATAAAAGCAAGCTAGTAATTCTTCATATGAGCATCTAAATATCCTAATCTTTGTAACGATATCACAAAATAACTTCAACAGTTATTAATCTAAACATGGATAAAGTTAAATCTTTATTACAACATTTCAACGGAAAGAATCTGACAGATTGGGCAAACAACTTACAGCAAATGCACATTTACAAGTACACCACAATACTGCAGTGGTAGAACCACAAGTAAATCTACAAGTGTATTACAACAGATAAAAATGGTTACTTCATTATTATTACGGCAGATCGTTCGATTAAAAGCCATTCAAGCAGAGAATTCTAAAAGCCAGCTGCCTTGTCAAGTTACACACTAAAAGAATTGCTCATCAGATTTCAAACTAGAGTACTAATCCTAAGGACAGACCGGTCCAAACTGACATAGAAACTGAAAACAGTATGTTTGTTCATGGTGCACGATACAGTTGATTGTTATTGTGCTGTGATGACATTGCGTGTAGTAGAACCCTGCACCCACTAGTACTGGGATACTGCTTGGAGGCAAGCTAATATTTATGTTAGTGCCAGCCATGGCTGGAGGTCTGAGAGTAGCACCAGACAGCCGGCTGGACACATGCAGTCAGTTAACACTAAAACTACTAAATAATCTCATTTCCTAGGGTACTATTTCCCACACTATTTCTACAACTAATTAAATAGGTAATGATATTTCATTTGGTCAATCATTCCTCCATCACTAATAATATATAATGATGCACTGCCCGACATGATGCATTAACTAAGCTAATATTGCATCACCAGCTGCTATAAATAATTAATGCCAATCAAATACATGTAGACTCTACTAACCTTTCATATATTATAATTTCCTTAGTGTAGGGGTGAAACACATATAAGTAATTAATATGTAATTTTTTGTTGTTGATAAAAAAACCAAAAAAAACAACATAATATCTTAAAGACGATAAAATGACAAAAGAAGAACTTACTTGGGCCTCGGTGTACAAAGACTTCAGTGACATAGTGTTGCTGAGTCTGAGGGGTGGGTTTAGTGGGCGGGGCAGCCTGCCTCTGGAGGGCCTCATCCTCTTGGTGCACGTGCTTGATGGTTCTATACGTGGTGAAGGATGCTTGCTGCAGAGCCTGTTGTTCTGGTGACAGAGCCCTGGGGGAGGTGCTGGCACTGTACGACCGGGGGATCACTTGAGGGGGGTAGTCGCGGTCGTAGAGGGTGTCGGAGGCTTGGCGCTGCAGGGGGCGCTGCGACTGAGGCTGCCAGCTGCTGCTGCTGTTGGAGCGAGATCTCATGAACTCCTTACTGCTGGTGCGCACGGGAGGGGTTATTGGTGCAGACGGAGCCATGGACCGCTGCTGGAGGGTGGGAGATGGGGGAGGTTTGTTGGAAATGCTCCTTGTGTTGTATGTCCGCGATTCCGTATTGTATGACTGAGAAAATGTGTTAAAATGGTTTTCTGTTGGCGACAGCTGTTGACGCATGTTATAGGGTTGATTTTCCGTTGACCAAAAGCCATCGTGGCTTTGACTGCGTTGAGGGGGATTGAATGAGGAGATATTTTCGGTCGGGGAAATTGGGCCATTCATTACAGGTGTTTTATTATACATATCCATTACTGCCTGCTCATCTATTTCATTCTGAGTGCGGCGTGTGTAATATTTGTTCTGTGCTGTACGCAACTCGGAAACCAGCTGCCGTTCCTGTGGAGTACGGACCTCTTTCTTTGCTCGCAACTTTTCTTGTTGTTGCTGTAGCCATGACGATGTATCCATATCCCGTAGATGAGAGCCGTCCAGAGTGTGATACGAATAGTCGTTATATTTATTTTCATAGTCAGTCCTATAAGGCAGAGTGTGCACACGTCCAGGTGGACTTTGCACTCTGGATGCATTCTCCATATTGTGTACGGTCTGCCCATTTATTCCTTCATTCGGGGTTGACTGGGCAGTGTACGAAAAAGCGTTATTTTGACTCCCGAGTCTCTGACTGGATTCGTCCTCGTCACCTGAGGTGATGGTGTAGTGATGTTTTTCTTCCTTGGATCCGGGAACTTTGTACGTGACTTCTGCTCGCTGGATGGACACCTTCTGATCGGGACTCCTGTGGGAGTCGACGGTGTTGTAGGTGGTGAACGTCCGCGTGGTAGTGGTCACAGTGGAGGCACTGTTGTCCTTGGGACTGGTGGGACTGGACGACACAAACACCTGGTCTTGCAGCAGGTCACTCAGCAGCTCGTCCAGCTGTGTGCGCTCGTCCAGTGCCTTGACCGTCTGCTTCGGCATCGTGTTCGATCCGTAGTTGTTCGACTTGGACGAGTGAACGTTGGACTTGTAATTTGATGAAACGACTTCGTTCACAATAGCATTAGACTGGGAGTGATTTTGCTGGCTGTGTGTGCCTGGAATATGAGATCAGAACACATGACAAGCAGTTTCTTCACATACTATCATGTTCCTTACTAGACCTCACATCTCTTCCAATATTGTAGTAGTACATTACATTGTGTTAAAAATAGCCCCACAACAACACAGATCAATTGGTCATTGTAGCGAAAATTTGTTTTTGAAGGCGAAAATCAGGTCGTCTATCTTCCTTCATTGGCAATGAATGCAAACAAAATATAATAATAAACAAGTTGTTTACACGAGTAAACTAATCCTGAAAACAACTCTAAATGTAAACCCAACCAACCAACCTTTCATTAATGCTTTTCCTTTGCATTCATTGCCAATGAAAAGAATAAATCATATATAATAACCAATAAAGGTCACTATATCCATTCATAGTTCCATCTATGTGATCTCAACAACCTAAAATTTGCATTTTAGATTATATCCTATTATAAGTTCACCATTTTTCTTTTAAGCTAAAAAGTGGACATGTTTACCATGCTAGGACATACATGTACTAGCCTGTGGTTTGTATACATGGGTAGACAGGAATGCTCCAGGTTATATACATGGAGAGACCAGCAGGTTGCACTATTAGCTCAACTGTCCTTTGAACCAAGAGCCTTTTTTGTGTTTTTTTTTAATTGGGGTTTGGAGTCGCTTTCAAGATTCTTTCACTTATATCACAGCTTGTCAGTTTAGGCAGGAGGAAACCCACAGCATCCGTAACACCGAATGTTGCAGTAAACCTGTTAGAACCGGCTGGTACTGACCAGACCAGGGATGATAACTGCATTGCCACTCTACAGACATCGCATCCTATCAATATCGTGTCAGAAAGGTAACTTTCGCGAACAT
>JAUTBT010059100.1:0-14955 GCA_032361225.1 Lepetodrilus schrolli | reverse complement strand
GGGTTTAGAAGTATATGCACTAGGGTTAAGCATGTGAATGGGGGTTTAGAAGCATATGTACTAGAGCTATGCATGTGAATGGGGGTTTAGAAGCATATGTACTAGAACTATGCATGTGAATGGGGGTTTAGAAGTATATGCACTAGGGTTAAGCATGTGAATGGGGGTTTAGAAGCATATGTACTAGAGCTATGCATGTGGATGGGGTTTAGAAGAATATGTACTAGAGCCATGGACCATCTTGGACCATTTGTTTAGAGATATTAGTACTAGAGCCATGGGAAATGGGTTGAGAGGCATGTGGCTTGGAGCTATGGGATTTAGAAACACGTATGAGAAACACGTACTGGAGCTATGAGGCATTGGTTTAGAGGCATATATACTGGAGCTATGAGGCATTGGTTTAGAGGCATATGTACTGGAGCTATGAGGCATTGGTTTAGAGGCATATATACTGGAGCTATGAGGCATTGGTTTATAGGCATATATACTGGAGCTATGAGGCATTGGTTTAGAGGCATATATGCTGGAGCTATGAGGCATTGGTTTATAGGCATATATACTGGAACTATGTTCTGGGTTTAGAATCATTTGTACTGGAGCTATGTTCTGGGTTTAGAAGCATATATTTTGGAATAACAGAGTTTAATGTTTAGAGGTAAATGTACTAGGAGATGTGTACAGAAGCTATGAGATATTGGTCTGGAGGCACACATACTGGAACTATGTTTTGGGTTTAGAATCTTTTTGAACTGGAGATAATAGAACTAGATTTAGAAGCTATTGTAAGTGAGATCTATTTCCCAGACCTGGACTTGTGATTTATTCACCAGACCTGGACCCAATTCCTGGCAATCTGATTGGCTCATGTGATCCAAATATGAATAAAACATTTTCCTAACCCTAACCCTAACCACATGAGCCAATCAGATTGCTGGGAATTGGGTCTGGGTCCGGGGAATAGACTGCAAGTTCAGGTCCGGTTCCAGGTCTGGGTCTAGGGAATAGAACCCACTCCTATTGTGTACTAGGTCTTATCACCAAGCCATTCCCAGTCAATATTTGAGCTGACATAAGCATAACCAGCTTTTATTCCCAAACTCAAGTCATTGCTCATAATCACTCTCCAGTGATCTAGCTTACCATTATTGAATTTACTCCCCAAAGAATACTGCACATTGCTAAGGCCTTACCAACACTTCGACTTACACACCAAGATGAAAGCAAAACTTATACATAATAATAAATATTTAGTACGAGTATAACCACTTTTCCCAACAATAATTGAATTATTGAGCGGTGTATGTCCAACATAAGGGTTGCAGATCACAAAAATATTACAACATTTTCATGATTGCACCACGATGGTTTTTGAATGCTTTCCAACTTTACGTTGCATGTTGTAAATATTACATACCTTTGGCAGTCTTTGATAGGACATTCTCCCAGTCATTCATTAACCTACTCCACCCTGGTGGAATTAAAACTCGGTATGTTTCGGAGGTCTCGTGCAGGATCTGCAGCCAGCCATAAAACAAGCTCTTGCCGTTCAAATGTCAATACACGTCTTTCTTCTCAAACACTGCTATACAGTAAACACGCGTTAATCAATTTTACACCAGATAGATGAAACACATAAGTTTCCTCCAATCCATTTTTATCATCATGCGATGACAGGCAGGTAATTGTTGCTCAGTCGGCAGTGAACGAAGATCGTAATGGCACTGACGGCTCGTAACGACATCCCATAAGTTTCACGTAAGAACGAGTTGTCAGTGAATCTTTGCATCTGTTTATATAGCATATAAATATATAAGTGTTCTCATGATATCCGAGTGTCATCGCTTAAAGTGTAAACCAGTTCCTGATGTTCTTTTGAAGGAGCATTCTCCTTTCAAGCGAGGAGCGATTGGTCAACAATTGGGTTGCATCACAGCACACTCACCTGTCCGTGGAGCAGTGACGGTCATTGTTATCAAACGTAAAGTGTTTACACACCTCATTATCAAGACTATCGACTTGCTGTACAATGAGTAATGAGGTATGTCAACAATCATACCTCTGTTTCCAGGTAAAGCAAATCAGCACAGTTTTCACAGTTTTCCCTTGCACAATTTTCTCTTGCTGTATTGGGTAGGAATAACGGTTTCAATCCGAGTTAATTAACTAAAAATAACATAGCTGAGCCAATTTGAACCATTGTTACAGTTTCTCTGGATCAAGGTCATTAAGAATTTAAGTGAACAAGTGTCTTGACGTTTAATGTAGTTTGTTTTTCTCCCCGTGGAATTTCATCGATTTTTGTTCCGCCATGAATTTTAAGACAAGGGTACTTGCAGTATTATCTCGTACCATATGTGCTTATTGCAGGCATCCCTCCCTTTATAAACAGGCATGACAAATTTGTACCAAGGCTGATGCTGATGAAACCAAGGGAGATAACTGCATGCAGACATAGCCATTCATCATTCACCAGGTGTGGAATATTAGTCTAGATTCCGCCATCAAGAACAAAATATTTTCATCTGCTCATTTCCTAGTATCCAAACCAAACCAACAATGAAAATAACCGTGGCACTTTATTTCTTCAGGGCTGAAATACACTGCGGCACAAAGACTATCGTTGCTACGTAAAACAATTACCCTCTCACACCAGAGCTACACCACACAGTAACTCAATTTCATCTCTTCATCTAATTATCCTCAAACATCCTGCTGTACATGCTCAATTTAAAACAAAACAGGACACATTTAATTCTAAGCCGGAATTAATGAACTTAACCTTTGACATTTGGCAAAATTGATGGAGCAGCCGATATTGCTACAATTAATGCGGGGAGAGTGTCGGCAAGGGCTGTCTCTGAGAGTTCTGTGCATGCCGATATACAACCGATCTTGTCCCAGACTTAAGACCAGGGCCAATGATTGAAGAGATGCATTTAACTCCTGGTTACCTTGTAACGTTCTCCGAGCTGAATTGATTACGACTACTGATCTATAGGGCAGTTGCATCATGCCGAAATAATAACGTTTAAAGATTATTTTTAATCACAATAGCACATGGAAGCTTTATAAAAGGAAAGGAGGGAACATCTCTGGCTAATAAAATGAAAAAATAATAAAAATTGAAGAAAAAAATAATTAAATTAAATTAAAATTAAAATTAAAATTAAAATTAAAATTAAAATTAAAATTAAAATTAAAATTAAAATTAAAATTAAATAACATAAAATCAATTAAATGAAAGTGTTGCCATTTCAAAGGTAAAATATAATTGTAATAAAATGAGAATGACTAAGTAATTTGAGGCCTTAACACATTGAATGAGAGTGAGCTTGTAATGATATGACAATAATGGGAGGAAAGCCTACAATGACTCTTGAAATACCACAGGCCACAATGAGCAAAGCCAATAGTTTCCCTTATTACCAATTGCATGCAAACAACTTCACACAAAAAGTTTGCGTAATTCTTACTGACATTTTTTATTCTGGAAACGAGGATTCTAAGATCACTTCAAACAATTACATCAAAACAGTTCTTTGAGCGAGAGGGAGCAAATTATACAATAAACAGAACTAATAGACGCAAAGTTAAATAACGTGTGAGTTTCCAGGGCATGTACGATTATTGTCTGCGATCAGATCATAATTGAAAATGACACGTCAGGGAATGGAGGGTTTAGTCAGATGGTATCTGTTCATATCTCTTCAAGGTTAGGTACTTTCACTGCAATGATGAAAAGGTTGTGGAAAAAATAAAATAAAATATGAAAATAGTGAAAACCAGTGGGACATGCAGAAAATGTAGCTTGTTGCCCAAAATACTTGTGTAGACAAATCAAATGTACAAACTTTCAGGTAAAATGTGTATGACCATGCAATATGTCAACAAACAATGATTGTATGCCTTTAATATCTGTACATAGCCAATGCATAGTTATCTTCCTTAGTTTCTTTGTACCAGGGGTCGTTTATTATCATGGATATTCATCCCACCCATAACAGATAATCATGATTTCAATTAAATATTGTTGAAATTGACATTAAAAAATACCCTAAATTAACAAATTGTCTATATATTATACCATCATGTTATTTTGTACTGCTTATAGTACTGTCAATATTAGCCAAATACAATTAAAGTCGTACATCTTGGGAATCGATTTAACTTAATTTTATTTACTGATATATTTCACTGTGGAAGGTACAAGAACTGGAAAATGCAAATTAAAAATAAAATTTTCATTTTCAATTTCTAACTTTTTCATAGAGTATTTATAAGATTAAGATTTTTAAGAATCAAAGTGCCTGAAAAATCACCTGCAATAACTTCAATAATTTCTCCCATGAAATTTCATTAAATACTAAATAACTTTACACACCAATGTTTGAATCAAAACCAATCACTTCAATCATTTCAACCATAACATTTAATAAAATAACAATAACTTGACACATCAATGCTTTCAGTCCCACCCCGCCCCCTCACTCCCCACCCCAAAAAGGAAGGAAAAACTAATCACTTCAATCATTTTTACCTAATAAAATATACACTAAATCGACACACAGATGTTTGCACACTAAAAATGGGAAAATATCAAAAAACGGTTTCATAAAATATAAAATAATTTGACACACACATGTTGCAAAAACAATGAGAAAATACAACAACAAAAATAAAGCAATATCTTCATAATGATTAAATGCCAACAGTGTGAACATGTCCCTACATCCAAAGGCTGGTGTAATTACAAGCCTTCAGCCCAATAACAGGGGAGCTAAATAACAACCTGAGTCTGTGAGCATTCTCCCACCGACCTCCACATTGATTACAGTTGCATTATGAAATGGCAGTGAATGAAAAATCAAGCTGATGAAAAGGTCGGCAAACAAAATAAAGAGAGTAAATGGATCCAATAATGACGGAGTGCAGGCCGACATCACAGCGCATGTGACGCGATGATACGCGGGCCCCGCGACTGGGATAATGCAACCCGTGAAGGTCCACAATGGGAATGGTTACATGCACCGAGATGCAGACAAGTGGAATTGCTTCCGTTGCAGTTAAAAACCGATTCCCCCACGGTTTTGTCATGCCGTGTGGAGAGTCAAGGAACTCATCCCACAGATAACTGCCACTTAACATGGTATAACACTGAGACTTTCCCAGGGGGTTGAGATGGCATTGTTCACAGATAGACGTAATGGAACGGTGAGTTGAGAGCAGTGCTCATATGGATTTATTATGAAGTGCATGAGTGATTTGGAGCATTTAACTGTCTTCAAACTTGATTTTTAGGGTTTTTAGTTTCACACAGTGTCACTATGTCTTTTATTTCGATTAAGGTGCTTGATCGTCACAGAAACAACCGTCCTCTTCAGAGTTTACCTAATGTTGCTTTCAAGATTCTTTCACTTATATCACGACTTGTCAGTTTAGGGCAGGAGGAAACCTGCAACATCCGTAGCGCTGAATGTTGCAGTAAACCTGTGAGCTGATACTGACAAGACCAAGGATGATAACTGCATTTCCACTCTACAGACAGCGCATCCTAGCAATATCGCGTCAGAAATGTAACTTTTGCGAACATTGATGCCGGGCCCACAGTCCAGGATTTGAACCTGGAACCTTTGGCTCCGAAGTCCAACTGTTCTACCACTGTGCTACCACCCGCCCCTACCTAATGTAAAAATAAAGGTAGACTGACATGATCTAATCTCCAAAATAAAATCCAAATGTATGAAAAATTCAAAAATATAATTCCACAGTCATGGTCCAGGGTCTTATTCCACAGAATGATTGTAGTGATACGAGAGTCGTAACTCCTATATATCTCGTAGAGTTTAGATCGTTCTGTGGAATCGGGGGCCAGGACCAGTACTCAAGCAGGAAAGGTGGGTAACCGAAACTTATCTGCTGATTATTCATTATTGGGGTGTATATAAAGATATCCAGGACCTGACACCATGGAACAATATGAAATATTCAAGTGATTTCATAACAGCTTATCAGGTACCGCCATTTTCAATGGACTACGATACATTACATCACTAACAATATCCAGCCTGAATGAACGAAATCAGATAGATGTTCTCTCTGACCATTACATAGGATGGAAGGCTTAACTTCTGTTTAACTTTCCCTCTCTATCAATAAAACTTGGAAACTGGTCTTGAACACGAACACGTTCTTCGAAGAATACTGCAACACTAAACCCTTGTAGGGGTTTGGAGGGTTGGTTGGTTAGTTGATTTGCAGTTTAAAGCCACTTCCAAGATTTTGTCACTCACATCATGGCTTGCATGCATATGTACTGCTTGTACTAGTGTGGATTTCCACCAGTGTTTATAGTGCTAGCTCACTTGGAATATCACACGCAGCAGATAGAACATGGATACCCCACAGTATACTGATTTACAAGCCGACCAGTCCTTGTTTTACCCCTTTAATGCTGAACGCCAAGCAGGGGAACAACAAGTACAATCTTTTAGCGTCTTTTGGTATGACGCGACCGGGGATCGAACCTGCGACCTACCGCACTCCGGGCCTACGCTCTAACCATTATGCCACGGAGCCGGCTTGGGTTTGGCGGTGTTTCTCTGTGTGTGTGTGTGTGTGTTGGGGGAGGGTTTGGGTAGCAATGGACTTTCATACTCTAGCACCCTGCAGCAACATCCTCAAGGAAGCCCCCAACACCTAGTCTCAACCTTCTTTGTTTTTGAATTGGGATTTAGAGCCGCTTTCAAAATTCTTTCACTTTTATCACGGCTTGTCAGTTTATGGCAGGATGAAACCCGCAACATCCATAGTACAGACAACGCATCCTATAGTGATCGCATCAAAAAGGTAACTTTTACGAACATTGCTGCCGGGCTCCCAGGATGGGATATGAAACCGGGGCCTTTGGCTCTGAAGTCCAAATGTTCTATCATTGCGCTATCACCCACTCCACTTCCATATTGTAGTTCCCTGCAGTAGTCGATATCAAGGAACCCTCCACCCCTCGTCTCAACCCTTACCCCCTTCCCCTGAAGTCTGCCGCCAAATTTCTGCCAGCAATGATGAGAGACGAGGGCAGGTATTGATCGCTGAATCGGCTCCATCTAACGAGGACAAGTTACGTGGACAAGTAACATGGACAAGTAAAGAGGAAAAGTACTATGCACTCGAGTTTGCCCGATTGCATAAGGTCGCTGTCGTCAATTTAACCCCTTTCCACTCTGAGGCACCACTTGAGTGGGGTAATGTGCTTAGAATAGACCTCGAGGACATTGCCAATAATAGCGAAGAGACTGCACTGAATTTCCTTGGAATAGTTTGAGAGTTGTGATGTGTTTGCAGTAGTAGAATGTTCTGGATATGCTTGTGACCCATACAGAGATAAATTGCCAAATAGATATTTTATAGGGTCAAGTGTGTAACCAACTGATGTAAAAAGAATTCCCTTCTGGGCAATAAAGCATTATTTTATCTAGCATTATTTTATCTATCTAATTATCTTAACTTCAACTTGAAGTCAAATGTACATTCTTTCTAAGATGTTGTAAGCTTTAAGAACTCTGAATTTTCAACTGGTTCAGATAGAAGAAAAGAAGTAGTGATATAAGAGTTCAAGACTATAAATCATGTTTAAAAATAATCAATAAAAATTTCAACTGGCTGAGTAAGAAGAATATAAAGGTCAACATATGAAAAGTCAAGTGAGTGAGAGAATTATTGTTTTACGTCACGGTGGGAAGAAAAGTCAAGACAGTCCAACTCAAAAGCACGCTTAAAGCTTGATTAAAATGCTAATTTTAACTTTCTTGTTTTGCCAATCTAGAGCCAATAGCCAGGAAAATAAAAATAAAAATAATCTATGTACGAGAATTTAAGAGTATGACTTTAAAGCACTATTACCGTATACAATAACTTCACCTTAAAACTCAATTAAAATTCCAATTTTAACTCTAGACCTTTCTTGTATTCCCAGGCTAGGGGTTAATGGCCAGTCAATGTGTGGATGGTGCTGGTATATTCACATTGATTAATGTGCGTGCACCAATGCTTTATTTGTGGAAGTTCATGGAGATTCTCTGTTTAAACAATGAATGGGAGAACATTGATTTGGGTGAGCATTGCTATCACATGATCACACTAAGGTAAATTAGGTTAAAAAAAAAGTTTAATTCTCACATCGATCCTTTGGTGTGACTTTAAGTTAATATTAAAGTGGCACGATTATTAAATGACCAAGGAATAATGACAGTGATAATGGCATATCAATATCAATACAATAACAGATAACATTATTGCATATATCAGACATTTATTCAGTAGTTTAAAACTTGCCAAAATAGATACTTCAATGCCCCCAGCACAAGTAGATCAATGTTTAAAGGTGAAAGCTAAACAAACTTACAATTTCAAATCATTCTTTTTGTATTTGTTTAATTCCTACAAAATCAGATTTTCCAAATCGCTTGAAATAATATTGTTCTATTCTCAATGGGCACAATTGATAGAGGGTTGGACTAAGAATATGAAAGTTCGAGTTCGAATCCAGTCCAGTGCCCAGTATCTTCTACACAGCATGTACCAATTTCATACATGTTGACAGAAGGGATACATACAATGCATTAATGTAGTTTCCCATGAGCATCCTTATTCAAATCATTTCTTTTTCATTTCAATTATTATTCTCGAACTAGTATTGAATTTTATTGATAATAATAATAATAATGGCTACTGATAATGCGCCAAATCCACCCCTTAAGGAATGCTTAAAGTGCCACATTATTATCCCTGGTCAATGGATCAGTGTGCACTCAGTGTTCCTTCTCAACTCCCTGGGGAGTATACTAGCACAGATGTATGACAGCTGTATCAGCCCTGGTTTATGGATGTCAAAGTTACACATAATTCATAAGGTCTTCCTTCTACCACTATAAACAAGATTGGCATGATATTGATGAAATACTGTTGAAAATGGCATTAAATCGCTTGCTCGCTTACAAGATCTCGGCATTGATTTTGCCAGGAAATAGCGCAGCATGTTCATATTCCATCAAGCTGAGAATCCTGGTAATTGCTTGTGGAAGCGAATCATATTGAAGTCATTGATCATTATGCGATAATCATCGCCATTTCTGCGCAATTATTGCCTAAAAGGACCAATCTGTCTCTTAGTGTAGAAACACATGGGATTTCATAGTTTCTTTGTATAAATTCTCAACATAATAGAATAAAACAACATAATTGAATAAAACAATATAATTGAATAAAACAACACAATAAAGTGACAAAAATTAATTGTTAAGAAATGTAATTGTTAAACTATCTGAAATAGATTAAAAATATGTAATAATTACAGCAATGATTTGCTTTGGTGTACTAGAAGCCTATCATTAACACTTAAATAAGGATTTCAATTTTAACCTCCCTCCAACTGAAGGCACCTGGAGAAGCCATATAAGAGCAGCTGTTTTCATTAGTTTAGAAAAAAAGAAAGTTAAACAGAGAACAGATTATTTCTGTTCATAGTACTTTAATGCAAAACCAGCAACCTACATGCACTCTCACTAAAATTAAACCAGAAGATAGATGCACCTTTGAGAGAAAGAAGTGGACGCAGATGTACTTTATAGAGACAGATGTACCTCCAGAGATCCAGCTATCAGAGAGATGCACCTTCAGAGACAGATGCACTTTAACCTTTTAGAGACAGATGCACATATTAGAGATAGATGCTCCTTCAAATGCAGATGTAACTTTTAGAGACAGATGCACTTTAACATTTTAAAGACAGATGCACCTTCAGAGACAGATCCACCTATTTGAGACAGAAACAGATGCACATTTTAGAGACAGATGCACTTTAACCTTTTATAGACAGTTGCACCTTCAGAGACAGATGCACCTTTAGAGAGAGAGAGAGACAGATGCAGATCCACATCTTAGAGACAGAACTCTAAAAGACATATCCCTCTTCAGAAACAGATGCAATTTTTACCTCTTAGAGACAGATGCACATCTTACGGAAATATTCATCCAGATGATGATGGATCTCTTAGAGACAGATGCAGTTGTACCTCGTAGAGACATATGCACATCTTATGGACATATCATCTTCAGATGCTGATGCATCTCTTAGAGACAGCTGCAGTTGTACCTCGTAGAGACAGATGCACATCTTATGGACATATTCATCCAGATGATGATGCATCTCTTATAGACAGATGCAGTTGTACCTCGTAGACAGATGCCCATCTTACGGAAATATCCATCCAGATGATGATGCACCTCTTAGAGACAGATGCAGTTGTACCTCATAGAGATAGATGCACATCTTATGGACATATTCATCCAGATGATGATGCACCTCTTAGAAACAGATGCAGTTGTACCTCGTAGAGACAGATGCACATCTTACGGACATATTCATCCAGATGATGATGCACCTCTTAGAGACAGATGCACCTTCATAGTCAGATATACTGCGATGACAGTAACCTGGGCTTCAATTTTCAACAAGTATTTTCAAATCTTATTATCACTACATCAGATTCCGACATGCATACGCACCTATTTAACCCATCCTTCATGAGAAGCATGTAATTCCACTGAGGTTGTTGGCAATGAGTAATGGTAATGCTCTAAAGATGACATTTCCACAACAAATGTTAACAATAACAAAAAAAAACCGATCAGCATTAATCATGTGCTCCTTCTTCAACCGACGTAAAAGTATTGCACTTAACTGCTTAATGGATGTTTGTATAATTGCCTTCAATTACCAACACTAACAATCAGTTTGGATCTTTCAACCAGAGGAGATGGTGAAGCTTTTCAAGCCATGGATATGCCATACAACATTAATGGAAATTTGATTATAAGAAATATGCTTCTATATTTATCTGTTAAAGAGATACCCAAATATATATGATTAATAAATAAACAAGTAATAAAGGAGAATTTTTGCAAGCAATAATTAATTAATTAATGCATTTGATTTAATTTTATGGTAATGTACAAGTAGGCTTGAACATAATGATAAGTGTAAATTACATGGGGTTCGTAGTGCAAGTTATATTGGTTAAATAGTGTAAGTTATATTAGATGAGTAATATGAGTAATACATTGTACACTTATTAGCTAAATTGGTTAAGGAGTGCAAGTTATAATTGATAAGTAGTGAAGAGTTTATGTTATATGAGGTATATGTAGTGAATATATATTGGCTAAAATATGAATGTTATATTATTATATTGGTGAAATAATATAACATATATTGGATGAAAACAAAAAGGTCTATTGGAATTAAAAGTGTGCAAATTATGTCGTTTTAAACACATTTTAAAGATATACATTTTGGTTATCTAGTATGTTAGATCTATTAAATAGTGCAAATTATATTGGCTAAGCAGTGAAATTTTATGCTATTCGACCAGTATGTAGGTAGTGAAAGCTATATTGGCAAAATAGTATAAGACACATTAATAATTGAAAAAACAAGATGAGTTCTATTGGCAAACTCATATTGGATTAAAAAGAAGTGTAAACTATACTTTCTAAGAGTCTTTAAAACAATATATTGGTTAACAAGTACTGCAGACATCATATATTGCTTAACCAGTGCACGTCGTGTCTGTTATTCACCCTGATTGATACTTCCTGACTAACTCTCACCAACCCAAATGACCTCTTGCCATGAACTCTGACCTCTATCCCCTACCTCACACTTCCAGGTCTACAGGAGCCAACTTGACTTTGGTTTCCAACCTGGTTCTAATCCCATGTTGCCTTGCAGAGCCAAACTTTACACCTTTTTTGTTTCTACTAGTATCCTTAAAACCGTGTTAACCCTCTCTCTGCTAGATCGACCAGTCGCTCTATGCTCTATGGGAATCACTGGTTTCCTCCAGCAGGGAAAAGGTTAATGCACATCTGAGAGATTGATGATTAGGTGGCAGAGATGCCTGCTTCATGTTTTTATTCTATTCTAGTTTCCATCGACTACCCCCTACCCCCTATTGAAGCTTTTTAAGCGATGTTGTGGATGGTTACGTGCTAAAGTATGAGTATAATCAACATGAGCAATAGATGATATCTAAATTAGAATTATTTACATGATAGGTTAGTAAGCCATTTCCTACCTGCTGAATCAGATGAGTTTAACGTTAAGATAATGCGTGGAGATACTGTATCAACTCCTTGTAATAAAGATAGGACAAGATAAATTGTTTGCAGTTTCTAGACAGGATAATTATCAACACCGGAAGCTAGCAGTCAACACGCTTCAATACCCTACGCCATGTCTAGGGCTTGCCTTACGTACTTATGTAAAAACGCCAGCCGCAACTCTAAGACTTTCACATCGGTTGGTTTGAAGTCAATTATGGGAAAGCCTGTGAGAGAAACGGTCACTCTCATCACGTGAACTCCAATTATGCGTACAAATACATATAATTTGAGGTCAGCTATTTCTCTTGAGAGACGGCGCAAGCTAATTAAAAACTTTACGTACACTACCGTAAAACATTTTCGGCAGACATTCTTGTCATTCATCTCTGTACATGCGTAAATATCATCACGGTTGGATTATGGCTCGAATAACTATTGGAAAAATTACCAATAATTTGTCGGCAATCCTTCACACTTTAGGAACAACCAGTTCAATTGCATTGATCCAATCGGTACGAGTCTAAGGGATTTTGAAAACTGCAAATACCTGAAGTGTCCATAGACCAATATGGCTGCCTTTGATGCAATGGCAGTTTCCCTAGGTTAGTTTGACAGTTTATAGCAATCACATGCATGAATTACACTGATAGGAGGAACAAATATACGAAAATAGTCCATTGACCAATATGGCTGCCTTTGATGCAATGGCAGTTTCCCTAGGTTAGTTTGACAGTTTATAGCAATCACATGCGTGAATTACACTGATAGGAGGAACAAATATACGAAAATAGTCCATTGACCAATATGGCTGCCTTTGGCGCAATGGGAGTTTCTCTGCTTCTATATTTCTGTCTTTAGGATCAAAATATTCGAATATCAATGAATCTTCAAGGAGTATCTAATACCTGAAGGCTAGTTTGATAGTTGGTAGCAATCACATGTGTGAGTTACACCAATAGGAGGAACAAAAATACAAAAGGTGTCCAGAAATATCAGCGCAAGGCTGATTTGCCTCGATCATTATTGAATCATGAAAGCAGTCCAACTGATGTCCAATTAGCAATTTCTGACAGAGAACGCATCAACAGTATCCGGTGACAGCTCTGGAAAATTACTACATCCTATTCACGTAGAAGATGATGTGCTAATTGTACAATAACAAACGAGGATGTTACTTAATATGTAATTATGAAAGTATAAAAACAAATGTATAGTATATCAATTAAACATAATTTGATGTTTTGTCTGATACAGAGGCTGAGATCAGTGGTTAGGATATTACTATAAATCTAGTTACTATGAGTTGTGGCAAAATCAGTTGCGATAATATTTACAAAATTAGATTGAATTTGACATGTTAAATCAAGAATAACACATTTAAATAACAGTATTTTCAAACATATATTCTAGTCATACATATGTGCATGTACTATAATTACCCAAATAATTCAAACACTCTAATAGATTGGACACCTAAATTAATCAGCGAAAAATACCAAAATGACAGATTTTTTCAAATTGTAACTTTCGAATTATGTGAACACAATAAACAAAATTTCAAAAAGAATTAAAAAATAAAAGTACTTCATTTATTTACCATTCATTTACAACCATATGTTATACTTTAATTTGGTTGTCCTTAATTATGCGAACAACGATCATTTCAATTTTCGTATTTTTCTAATAATTTGAACAGCTACAAATTTAATTATTTTCTCCGGTTCAAATTATTTGGGTAATTACAGTATCAATAAAATTCAATACTAGTTTGAAAATTAAAGTAAATATAGGAATAATTTAATTCCAATTAATATGTGAACAATTTTATGACACATTGTAAACAATTACATTATGATTTTACAAGCTTGGCTGACAATGAATGATAAGTAGAAAATGTACCCTGAGAATCAATATTGAACTACAGATGTATGATATTACTGGTAAATACTGTTCTAAATTCAAATCTTTCTGCCTTACCTTAATAACAAGTAAGTGAGAACTGAAGATTTGTATAAACCAAGGGAGATAACTGAATGCATCCTCTGTGGTTTAGAAAGTCCATTAGAGTTTCCACGTATACAAGTAATTATGGTGTTGTGTTTCAAAATCATTGACCAAGCCCGGACACATAAACAAACCTGTGATCCAGCCAACGAACCCATGTTATTTTTTTCTCAGAAAATTACTAACGCTACTTTAACGACCAATCCAATTTCTGTTGTTGTTGTGGATAGAATTGCTCTACTTCACAACACCCAGAGTTACCTCCCTTCCACAAACACATCCTCAATGCCAAACATGCGCAAGCTTTTAACATGTTTGAGCATCAATCTACTTAAGTGTCAGTCGGGATTGACTCTGTTTATTGTTCTAGCCAGGTTTCCACGCAATTTCTGCCATCTCACATGATGCGAAAACAGAACAGTTGTGCCTGCATTCTCCCACAGTCGGATCCATATCCGCATCAAACTTATGTCTACACAACTCCACACGAAATGGACAATCAACTTTTACCATGACACACAAATAGAGACAATCAACTTGTAAAGTGACATACAATTTAGATCGATGGTATATTCCATATCTGTAATACATAAACTTCCTCAGTGTGTTTCAGCGACAGCCTCTAGTACGGCTTTTGTTTGCACCGACAATAAGGATTCCTTCAATTCAAAGTGGCTGAAAATGTTGTTGTCGTTCGATGCGATTAATAGCCTCCATGACCTTCCAAGTGCGGATATTGAAATTATTGCTGTTGACTTCGTTTGTAAACTTTACAATATGTTATAT
>JAUTBT010059089.1:0-14959 GCA_032361225.1 Lepetodrilus schrolli | reverse complement strand
ATGTATTGCAAGGATTGTCGCAGTTTATTACACGATGTATTGTAAAGGATATTCGCAGTTTATTACACGATGTATTGCAAGGATTGTCGCAGTTTATTATACGATGTATTGCAAGGATATTCGCAGTTTATTACACGATGTATTGCAAGGATAGTCACAGTTTATTACACGATGTATTGCAAGGATTGTCGCAGTTTATTACACGATGTATTGTAAAGGATATTCGCAGTTTATTACACGATGTATTGTAAAGGATAGTCGCAGTTTATTATACGATGTATTGCAAAGATAGTCGCAGTTTATTACACAATGTATTGCAAGGATAGTCGCAGTTTAATCGATTTTTTTTATGTGGATCTTCTTAACAAATCCGTTACAATGTCCTAAGTAATCGTAACTGTTCATGTACATTACTCTTAAAGAATCATGTTCGTTGTAACATAGTGGACACTCTGTGTACACGGCAAACATGATGCCACTTCCTGGAATGTGATATGATGTTTCTAGCAGCGTGTCCTGGAGAAGGACTTTGACGGGGAACTATTCGTGTAGGACACGGGACGACCTGGGAGAGGAACAGAGGCGTAGTCTGAATGCACTGTGTTTGTTGATATCCCAGACCAACACCTGTCAGCGGGACGCTGTGCACTGAGGACATCCTCACACTGTTAGCATTCTTTTACAGCGAGAGGTAAAAGAACAAAGTTGGCAATATTTGTCAGCCGAGATTCCCATCAATCACCCGGCATCTGACACTCCCCATTACCAGTGCAAGTCCCACGTCCCGAACAGTAGTCGATATGATGGAGGCATGAGGTAAGGACGCCTTCTTAAGGTATTTTACTGAAAATATTCCATATTTGTAATAGTTTTTAAAAGACCTGTCATACTTCATGCACAGTTCAAATGAAGAAAATAGTTTACTAATTGTCAAGCATTAATATGCAATGAATGCGAATGTCTTTAGAAATACGTGTTGATGCTACCATGTAGTATATATACACAAGTATTAAGAATTATGTCCTTTAATTAATTAATTATATCTGAAAGGTAATTCATGCATGTTTAAGAATGATTTATATGAAAACTTAGCAGGATTCCTCAAATGTTAGCTTTTGCTTTCAGTTCAGAAATCCAGGTGTATAATGGTGTCTGCAATACTACTGGTGTTGGTGGCACTTATGTACCAATACACGAGCGGGCAGCACCGAGCAGGCATCAGATCACGACATCGTCCCAGCCCCTCTCAACCCAAGCAGTGTGCCATCCCACCCAGACACACACCGTACACGTACAACCCACGGAGTCCAAATGGTGAGTATATTCCAGACACGGACAACCCACGGATTCCTTATAGTGAATATATTCCAGATGCGTACAACCCACGGAGTCCTTATTGTGTGAGCTTATTCCAAACACGTACAACCCACGGAGTCCTTATGGTGAGTTAGTTCCAGACACGTACAACCCACGGAGTCCTGACAGTGAATATATTCCAGACACGTACAACCCACGGAGTCCTTATGAGAGTATATTCCAGATACGTACAACCCACAGAGTCCTTGTAGTGAATATATTCCAGATACCTACAACCCACGGAGTCCTTGTGGGGAGTATATTCCAGACACGTACAACCCACGGAGTCCTTGTGGGGAGTATATTCCAGACACACACACAAATAATCCTTGTTATGAGGACCCAACATGTTTTTTGGTACATACAATGAACTGAATGAAAAATACATTCCTAAACATTATGTTGTTGAATTAATATTTACCGTTAATAAGTTCAGCCGCTATTGAAACAAAATATCTTCGTTCTGTATTATCAGATAGATACTCGTGGATGTAAAAATAGCTCTTCATGTCGATATATCTCTACATGTGTCTGCATCGAGGCAGTTTAAACATACAGAAGCATTCCAACTATGTGCACTCTTTATATAAAGCTAATAAAATGTGTTGTAGTCAGAAAACAGAAATGTTTGATATTGCCTACCTAACCCATAGCAAAAAATTTACAAAGTCAGCAATATACACAATCTCAAAATAACTGATAATTACAACGATATAAAGTAAAGGGAAATGAAATGAAATTAGTATAAAACCATTCCAACCATGTCCACTTTATACAATACGGCCAATATCACGACTGGAAGTGTTTACCTCACAGTCAAAAGGATTAATTATCCTTTGCGAAGTTGGTTGTGGTTTCTTTCTATTTGGACATAGATCTAGTTGAACTTCCTAAAACAATGTCTGCTGCAGGTCCCAGGCAGTGGGCAAAGATGTCAACCTGTTGCACTGGCGAATGGCAGTCCCCTATCAACATTGCTACATCATACGTGATGTGTAACCAGCCACAGCGCCTGGCGTACAGCATACAGCCTGTAATGCCAGTCCAGGGTGTCATGATGAATAATGGTAGGTTCTGTTTAATACCTTTCTAACACCAACTGGCTGCACCCACTGAGGTTAGGTATGCCATCATACTCAGCCTACTACTGTCACGACCCTCGTGCTATGCATTGCACGGCTGACCGCTCAGGTTAAAGTGAAGCACGTTCGAGCTTGGCTGGTTCTTGGATGGATGACCGAAAACCTGATCGTATCTAGGATTCGTTCCTGGCCCACACTGAAAACACTTGTGGTGTCACCTTAGGCAAGTGGCTTGGTTCGATAATGCCTATGTTCACCCAGCAGAGAATGGGTACCCGGAAGGATGAGATGGACATGTGAATGATAACCCTGTAGCGCCTTGCACGGCAGTTTGAGTTGTATACTCCCCAGGGAGTTGAGAAGGAAATTGAGTACACAGATCCATTGACTGGGGTAATAATGTAGGGCTATTAGCACAATATATATGTGGATGTGGCGCAATATAAATACACACATTATTATTATTATTATTATTTATTATTATTATTATTATTATTATACTAATCCCTTTCCTCTCTGTCAGGACATACTGTAACGGTGAACTTTAACACCACCGTTCTGCCCATCTTGTCTGGAGTCCCCTACTGGGAGAAATCTCAATACGTGCTGTCCAGTCTACACTCACACTGCGGCACTGGCCGAGGCCGGGGATCCGAGCACACCATCAACAACGTGGGATACGACGGAGAGGTGGGTGCTGTACGACATCGTCCTCGTCGTCCCCATACTGTGCAGTAGTCCATCCAATAGCCGGTTTACATTAAGGTATACTGCAGCATCATCTAACTTGTCTCAATCTTGCTAGAAAGGTACCATTCAATTTGTTTCTAAGGGTACTGCTCATTATGTCTCGACAGGTATCATGTCACATCTGATCACAATCGTGCATACCTGTCCGTTCCATTAATGTGTCATATCACCAATACATTGAAAATTGTTTTGATCTGACAATGTACGAACTGTACCCTTGTATTTCCAGCTTCACATCATTCACTATAAACGTGAATATGGCAGTGAAGCAGAAGCAGTTAAACGTCTGGATGGTCTTGCTGTTGTTATCATATTTTTACAGGTATGTTTATATCGTTTTCATTGATGGTATTCATTTTCTAAAAATATTTTTTCAGTTGGTACCTTTGGTTTATTGGCGAACTCTGACATAAGTAACATTAGCATGAACGTACTAATATTTGTTGTAATTAATGATTATGGATAATGTTATATAATATCTGTCTATGAATGTATCAGTTATGGTGATGTGTATACTAATGGTTGTTATTGGACTGACATCGCCGCTAAACATTGACTAGTTCATTACACTGCCCAGTATCTCCTTATTAATAATGTATGTAAACTGAAATAATAAATGCATATTTCGCAAATATGTGTCTTCAGGTTTTAATTAACATAGCAATACAATTAATTTTGTTTTAGGTATACAAATCTTCAACGAATTCAGATATGGATCGTCTCTTAAAAGATATCAGACTGGTTCAAAGGAGAAAGATATGTAAGGTCAACTACGGTTCCTTCTCATAAAAATAATATGTATAATTCTCATATATATAAACCACCTCAGCTACTTTGTCTACATTCAAAATTATAATTTAATAATATAATAAAATACTATTATTATTCTATCTAATGACAATAGTTGGTATAGTTGCCTGTGTGACACTATATTTGTGAAGTAATGTGATTGAGAGCAGCATTGCTTAGGTTAATTATGGAATACCCGTCACATATTAGTTATACCATTCTTCTGCACGGCGCAGCATACCTATAGCACGTATACCAAGGAACCCTGGTTGTAATGTAGGGAGGTGGCTTTATTGACCAATCAGTACTTTAGTAAACGGTGGTCAGAGTCAATATCGGGTGTGTCCACCACATGCAACACAACATGCACAACATCCGGCAGGCATGATCGAAATTAAACAACGGATTGTCGCCATCGATATTGGCTGGTGCAGGCTGCCGGTGAGCGAATTATCCTTCCCAAAATGTTCAATAGGTGAGAGATCTAGTGATTTGGCAGGTCAAGTGAGTTAGTTTATGCGTTCCTGGTCCATTAAATTAACTGTGCTCGCGGGCCGTGTGGGCACGAGGATTGTTATCTTGAAGGACAAAATTTCGACCTATTCTGTGAGTCATGGGAACATCAGCATGCCTTTTTTTTCAGCAACGTATCGTTGACATGTCAAGTTGCTATGGATCATAACCAAACCTGATCTCAGATTGTGTGTAATCCCACCCCATACCATAACACTGCCACCCCCATTTGAGATGCTCCTGAATAGGTTTCCTTTATTTTGTGTGCTTAGTATAGCAACGAGACGATTCTTGCACGTAGGTCTAACTATATACATGCATCTCAGTTCGTGTACTGTATATATGCACTATATATTTCAGTCACCAGAATTCCGTATGCGCTGGACGTACGGAAATTGTACCCGTGGAATAAGGACTTCTATGCCTACCACGGATCTCTGACCACGCCGCCATGTTCCGAGTCCGTGCGATGGATCGTCATGAGGGAACCAGTTCTTGTCAGCCAAACAACCGTACGTTGTTCGCCTAGTATTCCATATCACCTACCATAGTACGTTGTTCGCCCTTGTTCACCAGTCTCACCATACCATAATGCTGAGACAGCAGAGTATACTAGATTATAGTATTTATAGTGATAAAGACTGGCATTGATACTCACGAACTAATATTGATACTTATAAAGTAGTAGAGTATTGATACTAACTAGGCTAAGAAAAGTTAATTCCTATTTCATACAAACACTTTCACATATTTTCACATTAATCGTTTTCTGTTCGTCCATACCATTTTCAATTAGATATTTGAATACATTAAGTAACATTTCTAGATAGTTTACTCAATGTTGTTTTCTTCTACTTTCAGCTAAATGTCTTACGCAACACGAGAATGGCCGACGGAAGTCTCCTCAGTCGCTATGGCAACGTACGCCCTCTGCGAAGAAGAGCACGAAGACAGGTGATGTGTAACTTCCCCTGCGTGTGACAGTGGACTTGTTGGATGCTATGCAAGCATGCATGAACCAAATAGTATACTACTTAACATGGACACTTCAGTATTTAGACAGTTCTATGCATCTGTCACGGAACAGATCGGGTAAAGGCGGTTTATCTGTTGCATAGGGCGTAACGAATGACTATTAAATAGTTTGTACATAAACAGACTGATGCTTATATCAACAGATTAGCACATAAATGGTTATGTATGAATGATGTGTGAACATGTTATGTCTGCGAAGCAAGAAATGAAGTGCAAATCACGATGTATGAATGGTAGTTTGTCATTAAACAGAACAAGGACGTTTTATCTAATTTACCACAAAGTGTCTTTTGTTGTTGTAATACAAGAGCAATATATTGTTCGGACTTGAAGTACCACAAGGGTCAGTCACTCGGAGATTACATGGCTTCAATGAAAACGGTCTGCATGGTACCCACAATGAAATGCATCGTCACCGTACAGTCACCGTCACCGTCACCGTCACCGTCACCGTCACCGTCACCGTACAGTGATACACACTGGGAAATAGTACCCATACCTTCTTCAGATGTCATGGGCGGAACAATGTGTTGTGAAGAGTAGCTATACTACCGGAGCGGAAGTTCTTCATTTCTGGGTCACGTGGTGAGATAAATAAAGGTTCCTAGAGCGGAAGGTCTTCGTGGCGTCTGTGTCATGTGGTGTGATAAGAACTACGGAAGTTCTTATATGACATCGTCACGCCTCGTTCAGGGAAGCAGAGACAAACCCTTCTGACATGGCATATGACGTAAGAGGAAGAGTACAATATATCCTACTGATATTCCTTCAAGACATGTGTGATACGGTCTGGTTCCACAGAATAGTGAGTATGGGTGAAACATTCCCGCTGCGACGTAAAGCACTAATTCATTCATTAATTATTTACGACTATCGTAGTGCTTCAATCATTCTGCACTAGGATTTTAAACATATGTGTATGTGTGTGTGTATTTGTCTGCGAACGTGTGTGCGTATGCGTGTGCGTGTGCGTGTGCTCGGGCTGCCAGCTTCTCTAGATACGGCCTTACGAAGTCAAATATGTAAAGTTCATGCAAGAAAAACTCGCTGAAACTATTCAAAATTAGTTGTAATAGACGATAGTAATTAAACAAGAGAGTTATATGTACTGGCGTGGTTATAACATACAGGGGAAGTTGGCTACTACAGTACGCGCACTAAGCGACTGCGGAGGGCGGACGTTGGTGTGAGCATACACGGGTAGTCCACCATTTGTAGGCATCTTCTGCAACGTCTGCAACTGCATAGTATGACCATTTCTGTATACACTGGCTAATTACCGGCTAACTACCGGGCTCGTTATTAAGCAATATCTTGTAGATAAAAGAGGACAGATAATGCATGCATTCATGTTTATCTCCAAAACAATATTTATTTACAAATTACTAAATAAATGACACTGCTGTAAATACAAATATAGTTTTAGTATTATGGAAAGATTAACAGTGAAAATACTAATTTACTCGGGTAGCAGTCACGTTACTGATGTATTGCTTACGTATTGTTGTGTTGTCGGAATTGGGTCGGTCATGACCATCCAGCGGACGGATTCAGAGCAGGATGGCGTTGTGAGGGACCCGGTGTATGTGTAGAACTTTCCGTTAGGTGGCAACAGGACACGTGGGTCGATGGAGATGGGATCCTTCGTACCTACTAAATATATGCAAATAGAAAACTTGACTATACTCGTACTGCAAGTATTTAATGCTCTCGGTAAACCAATTTGAAAAAAAAGGAAATTTAAGTAAGTCTACATTACACCGTACGTAGAGAAAGTGCTAATCGTTCTTTTACCCTTTTAAAGGAATATTGACATTAAAGCGTGTAGACTGATATTTGCCATAACATTATTCTCAAACCTTTCCGGGCTTGTTTTCATCATAGCTTTAGTAAAAGCTCATTTCAACTTACTGCTTTGAAGCCGTGACACTGCGCTAATGAAATGATTCAGCTCAGTGTTGGGGGAGTGAAGTGAAAGCTGCAAACAGTAGTTACAGTGTAATTAGTATATGTTAAATAGAAATCACTCCACTTCATGCAGTGTTCTCGTTCAGGCAACACTGTGACGGCGGTTTATAGTAACACGTCCTGAATCGAGACGGTTCTATACCATGGCATTACTCCACAACCCAATTGATGAAAGTATATATTTTCAGTTGAGCTTGTTTAAATTGAAGTAATCTGTCGGCTGCATGTTGCTATTGTTATCGTGGAGCTTGCCAGACACAGGAACCTAGTACAGGACTATGGAGTAGAAGGCAGATCTCAATATAGACATTCATGTAACTACATTGTAATCTTGATTTAAAAACTATATATCTGCTTCTTGTATTTAGTGGGTTTTTTAATGGGTGTTTAGATCCACTTTCAAGATTCTTTCACTTAAATCACGGCTTGTCCATTTAGGGCAGGAGGAGACCCGCAATATCCGTAGCGCGGAATGTTGCAGTAAACCTACCAGCATCTGCTGGTACTGACAAGACTACATTGCCACTCTACAGACAGCGCATCCTATCGATATCGCGTCAGAAAGGTAACTTTCCCGAACATTGATGTCGGGCCCCCGGGGCGGGATTTGAACATGGATTCTTTGGCTACTAAGTCAAACGTTCTACCACTGCGCTACCACCCGCCCCTAACATGCCATCCTGGTTCCCGGTCACGTGGGCTACCGCGTTGCTGCAGTGCGGTAGCCCACGTTACCGGGAACCAGGATGCTAACATGCTCCTAAGTGATACCCATCCGAGTGTATAGTTACTTTTCTATTCCAGCTACGGCCAGTAAGACAGGCCTCCTATTCGAATGAAGACACTAATCACAGTCACTAAAAGAGGCCTCCTACCTGAATTAATACACTAATCACAGCCACTAAAAGAGGTCTCCTACCTGAATGAATACACTAATCACAGCCACTAAAAGAGGTCTCCTACCTGAATGAAGACACTAATCACAGCCACTAAAAGAGGTCTCCTATCTGAATGAATACACTAATCACAACCACTAAAAGAGGTCTCCTACCTGAATGAATACACTAATCACAGCCACTAAAAGAGGTCTCCTACCTGAATGGAGACACTAATCACAGCCACTAAAAGAGGTATCCTACCTGAATGAATACACTAATCACAGCCACTAAAAGAGGTCTCCTATCTGAATGAAGACACTAATCACAGCCACTAAAGGAGGTCTCCTACCTGAATGAAGACACTAATCACAGCCACTAAAAGAGGTCTCCTACCTGAATGAATACCCCAATAACAGCCAGACCATCTGGTCTAACCATGGCATTCTCAAAGCTACCGTACTGTTGATTGTAATGGACTAGGTGAATCTTAAATAAACGAAACAAAGGAAAAATCATTGAAAGTCTACATGTACTGCATCCAGTTCTAGTTACCTTCTCGTGGCTTCCATCAAAGTGGAACGTTTCAAAGAAATATACAGTCACCATTGTTACTGATATATATGAGTACGATATAGTAATATAACATGCTGTAACAGTATCCTGTTATGGACATATTGACATGCACAATAATGGTAGTTTCTAGGTAAAATGTCAGAAGGGGTGTGGGGGTGGGTGGATGATTGTTCCACTCGAGGATATTGTAGGATCAATTGTTAATCGAAAAGTGTATTTATCGGAATTACAATCATTACTATTGAGATACTCATTACCTCGCCATCGTAGCCGATGCCGTTGATACGGTGTTCGGAGCCTGTTCGGCGTTGGTTCCCGACGTGAACGTGCAACTGAGCCAAGACATATCTGGAGGGGATCGGGCTCTCGGGCACGCCGCTGAGGGTCAGTGGATGAGGTGTAAGGCTAAAGTCCACCTTGGCTTCGTGGCCTGTACGAAAGGAACATCCTCACCAAAAGTGTCCTCTTAGAGCAATATCGACGGAAGCAGTCTATTACAATGTGTTTCACCTATCTGATGGCAAAGTGTTCAAATGCGTACAAAAGTAGAACATATGACAAACCCTGACACTGTTTAGATTGTACGGATATAACATGTACAGTTCTTAGACGATATAACATAGGACGTATACTACACATTGTTACTACGAAAACGGTATTTTCTCACATAATAGAAGAGTCGTGGATACTGCGAAAAGTTAATTCCTTTGAGAAACATAATTTTCAGACAACACAATTTATCATCTAATGGAAAGTTGAATATGGACACTATTTACACTGTTTTGCCATTTGTTTCTAAATAATATGTTGAATTTTGCCATATATTATGTGCATACATATAAAGTAATATAGTATATATTAAAATGTTACCAATATACCTTGAAATAACCAGTAATAAGAGTGCAATTCAAGGAAGTTTATGAGAACAAGGAAGTATACAGATATTTCGTGTATCATGCTACTTTGCCTGACTAATAACGATGCAAATTAGGGAGCTAATTTCACATGAGGTCATTTTCACGTGATGTCATACTACTATTTATAAATGCTACTGTATGGAAATAGTAAACAAGATGACAATTATGATCGGAGACTATGTGCTAATCGACTACATTTAATATATTCACAATTTTTAATACAAATGTATTTATCAATGAGTGAATTGGTTTACAATTTACTGACCTCGATGTATTAGACTCGCTGAAGTTCGTCTAATACAAAGAGTATCCCTAAGTGCAGGATATAGTCGATATCTAAAGAAATTCGGTTAATAATCTCTATAGGATGACTCCAGACGTAAATAGATGTTTACGTAATTTCCTGCTATCAAAACATGGCGTGCACTTCTTTACGTCTCTGTGTTGAAGAGCGGAACTGGAATCGGTACCTGTGTTATACAGTTGTCCCGGAAGTCGTCCCCATGGATTGCTGCTGTAGACGACCCGATAACGCGCTCCACACTGCGCATACCGGGACCGGATGTTGACCGGGGACTGGAATTTTCCTCCGCAGCATCTGGACAGCCTTTGCCACGAGGATGGACCTTTTATGAACAGACTGTGACTGTTCATTGCGTTGTGCACTCGCTTTATTATATATAAAGCAAAATTTGGCAACACACGGATCTAAGACCCCTCTCTATGGCATGGGGGGGGGGGGGGTGGGCGGGGGGCGTGAGGGAGTCTCCCCTGGATCCACTGCTGTTTGAGTATTAGTACCAAACAGAAGTTTGTAACATTACCTGCCAGACTGTACAGTAGGTTTACCTTGTGCGTGAACCTTGTGCGTCAGATTAGTAACACAGTGCATGGATACTATTCCACTCTGCTCTATATGAGTGGAATATGTATCAGAATGGAGTAAAGAAACTCACCCAGTGTATTTTGTTTTCAAATATCAGCGAGAATTATACAATTCCACAAAATAATGCGAAGGTTAGTTTACATTTAAAACACAATATTATTCTCAAAGTCATCCAAGGAGAAACATTGCACTTAATAAAGATGTTATTGTAGGCTAGATTAAGCTACTGTGTAATTGTAGGTTATTGTGACATTGTACAGGCAGCAACCATTATACAGTAGCACAATAGATAATAATATAATGCAATGTAATAGTAGAACAGTCATAGTTGGATGATGAAGTATTCTCTTACCATCGTAAGCATTATCGTTGTAGCTATACTCCATTCCTGTATTAGCGCAGAACATGAGTTGTATCATCTGACGTTTGTGAGGACGGTTCTCGTGTCTCTGATCCGCCCGGGGGACGACGCTACCGACTGCGACGAGGGCGAAGTAGACAGCACATGATGACCAGTACATTATAGAATCATGTATATTTCAATCACAACTGATATTGAGTATCCACCTGTTCATTTTATATACATGTAGTTCCAATCTCCATGTCTATCTTTACAGCCGTCATTGCTGTCCAGTTAATTAGCTGTATTCCTGCTGTACTGTGCCGTATGACATGCCACGCTGGATGTACGTGTCTTGTTTGATCATACATATAACAACCTCGTCATTATTACTACTATTACTTGACAGTCATTGATTCCGTTTCATCATTGTTCCATGATAATCATCATACAGATATGGTGTCGGTCAGAACTTCTTCATGGTACTATATCGACTACTCTTACCCTTTCCCAATAACCACGACCGAATAAGTCAGCATTTTCACAGCAGATTATTGAAGTTGGATTGATGGCCATATAGTAGCCT
Organism: Lepetodrilus schrolli; assembly: GCA_032361225.1. Taxonomy (NCBI): domain Eukaryota; kingdom Metazoa; phylum Mollusca; class Gastropoda; order Lepetellida; family Lepetodrilidae; genus Lepetodrilus; species Lepetodrilus schrolli. Next base: position 3,286 of record JAUTBT010059089.1, on the reverse strand, counting down.
ACCATCGTAGTACATTTGCATGCTTCTAGTATTTTTACAGTTTATTTGTTCGGATTTGAAATGGCCCAAACTTGTTACACGTGTTCTGAGCAACACGGGCCAAGTTAAACTCATTGAGTTCTGCTCATATTACAGTACGTACCTCAGAATAAGAGGAATCGCATCACCAGTTCATTAAACAATAACAATAGCAGAATAAAAGACTATGCGTCAAAAGATAGTTTAGCATAATTGTACATGAAATTATTGTATGTGTTCTAAATATCTGCAGTATACTAGTATATTTATTAAACCACAGGATACTAAAATTATTGTCAACTCTATAGAAAGATAAAATCATGTATACATATTTTCATTGAGCTTATGACCTGCTTCATCGCAATATAAAACTCATAACATTTGAATGCACGTTATATGAAAGTATGTTTGCATGGATAAAACGTGTAAGAAATATTCACATGCATTTGAATTGAATTGAACTATTTTGCGTGTATTAATCTATCAGGATATGTCACTTTTTGCTGTTGTTGATATTCAGTAATGTGCCGTCACACCACATAATATACCATATCATGGCACGAACACGTCAAGATATACCATTGAAGAATACTGATAACACACTCAAATATAAACCGACTAACCCACGAAGTCATACTGCTTTAGGGGATTTAGAAATGTCAACTCTTTCTGCAGAAAAACTGTCAACATTTATAATTTCTGCAATCACAGATATTTATGCTCGTTTGGACTAGTTCTCAGATAGAACTGCAAAATACATTCAATGACATATATAAAATCATGTTTGTATGTTAGACAAAAGTCCAATCCCACGATATAGAACTTTGCTTGAATCGCCAGTATAAACTTCCGGTAAAAAACCTGAATAATGATCGTAATCTTTTTTTTCGTATTATTAATGCAATAAGCGGACATAACTAGAAAGAATCATTACCGGCCTTAGTAAATTTGCATATAACAATAGTTTGTATTATGAAACATTAGCCGAGAGACGTAAACATAGAAAACTCACCACCATTTACAAAGTTTTCAACAGCATGTGTCCTCTGTATCTTACTGATCTTATGCCCTATAATATACCTACTAGAATTAATAATAATCTAAGAACGAACTGCAATGTACGTATCCCTTTTGCACGAACATCTACTTTCAAAAGCACATTTATACCGTCTACCCTGCAAATGTGGAATCAACTGCCAATATCTACCCGAAATAGTACTTCTATTAATATGTTTAAATCTTCACTTATTGACTGTACTTCCAATTATTATACATAATGGATTGTTAAATAGATGGTTAAATATTATACATACTCGATTAAGACATGGATGTAGTAACCTAAATGTTGATGTCTTTCTAGTAAATTGATCAGAAATTATGGAATGTCATTGTGGTTATGTCTATGAAAATAATTATCACTACTTCATCACATCTTATGCCATGTGGGGGGCAACCTGATTTAAACACTGTTATTTTTGGTAGCGATATTTTATAATTTAAACAAAATGAAGCTATATTTATTTCTGTTCAAGAATATATTTAAAAAAGTGAACGATTTGTAAATTAGTAGTGTGACCATGGTTTGTTATTGAACATATAGTTTTCATGATATTTATTTCTTGCTGTATATAACCGCCCATATATAATAATCTATTGTGCCTTATTTACTTCTTCTTGTTTGTAAATATGTTACTATATTTGTTCACCAACTATATTATTATAAATTTTAAATAAGGAGAGGACAGATAAGTGATTCGCTTTTGTCTGATCCTGTTGTATTTGTGTCAATAAAATATGTTGAAATCAAATCGTAGCCTGCGATTAAATCTATGGCGTTTTACTGTTTTTAATTCTGAAGTACGTGTGTACGGTTGTAGACGATCCTGGTGAGGTATGTGTTGGATGTAGTCAATGGACAGGAATGCTTCAAATGGTACCTAACGCTTGACATTGTACGACAGTTTAACAGTAAAGTTCTGCTCATCCACGACATACACAATGCGTTTCAGAAGTATGATCATCAACTCACCGACCAAGTCTACATTGTATTGTGAACATAAATAGCAAAGTCAAATAATATACGACACGTAAATTCACCTGTCCTTAGTGTAGTTGCCAAGTAGCAACCTGGAGCCTGGAAGCACGTACTGTCCCACCATCTCATCTCTTCTATTCAGATATGCACTGGTACAATTAATAGAGGATCTAACATCAGTGGTTATGTAATACTGAATTTATTAAACGAGTAGGCAACGAGTTTAATAAATTCAATAATATATGAACACGAATGTGAGATTCTATTTATCACATAACTGTAGAAACTATTGTAATATCGATGTTCAGTCACAAACACTATCAATAGACAAATGTCTTGGGAACTGGGTTAAAGCACGCGTACAAAATATAGTTTCAAGTAAATGTGGAAATATTAATAAATCTGTTTGCATATTTAATTGAAGAAATATTTTAACTTTATATTCCACAAATTAATTTCCAAGAAGAAGCTGTAAAAGAGTTCCAAATAGCCGTTGATATCGCGTATGAATAAAATTATTAAAATCTATTGTGTTATTGCACTAGTGAAAATATTTAGGTTTATAGCATGGGTTTACTGCACTCCCAAATTCCTATGTTATGTGATAAAACAAAGTTCCTGTTGGAAATATATTTAACGGGACTCGAACAGAATCTGAATTTGTAGAAAGCAAACGGAAGTGATGACAGTACACCATAATCATTAAGTAGGTTTCTCTAAAATAATATTTTAAAAATAAATTGGCTCCAATCCCATGGCCAGTTTGGTGATAGTTATACCCAATGAGAATTGATAGTTACAGTGGGCAAAAAGAAAATTTCAAAACATTGATCGACAGTAAAAAAAAAGATTTTGATGATTTTGTGGGATACTTGATGAGAAAAAGCGTAGATTATTTCAAACATAGCTGTGTGTATAATTACGTATGAGCAATAATAATAAAATAATAACTGACAATATACATGTAGGTAAATTCGTACTATATTTGCCACACTTATACATTCTGTTCTTGTTATGTTAAATGAATTTTAAAGTATTACAATTCAAGGCAGTTTGTATTACAATTCAAGACAGACATTACAATTTGGGTCGATTATTACAATTCAAGGCTCTAAAAGACTATACATGATTTACTGGCAATTGTATAATATGTACGCATAGAAGTCTAACATTAATTGGTAAAATCACTGTTGTTAAAACTCTAGCAATTTCAACACTAGTGCATATTTTCAC
>JAUTBT010059078.1:0-14959 GCA_032361225.1 Lepetodrilus schrolli | reverse complement strand
TAGTGTTTCATTATGTCAACAGTTCAACAATTTAACCATTAATTGCATACATTGCACTCAATAATGGGTATAACCACGTCTGCTCCAAACCAGTTCTTGACGTCATTGACGCATTAATAAAACCATTTGTTTCAAGAAAACCATCGGCAAAATGTTAAAAGTAATATGCTTTACGAAAATATGCTCAAAACTTTAAATGACTTCAAGTGACTTTAAATAATGTAAACAGTGATGGCATATTTGACTTCAAATTTTACCTTCAGGATATATTAGAATGTAGCTTATGTACATTATTATTAGATATAAATATACATGTATACGCATTCTTGAAAAGATGGTGGATTTGTCGGAGTGCTTCAACATTAAATTAACGGAAAACCAGGAAAAGGCTGTATCAGCTGTAATAGACGGAAAGGATTTCTTTGTGGGAACCAAAACACGAAGCGGGAAATCATTAACGTATGAAGCTATTATTTGTGTTAGTGACAAAATCGTAGTCGTAGTGGCACCATAGGGCATAGAGTTATCCATCCATCCTTCTGCTGCATCAACTGTTCTCACCAGAGGGCGCCAATACGAAACTGGACATTCCATGATAGAAGGACAGCGGTGAATAAGTGTTACCACTGCCATGAGAGCACGATCTGTCAAATAAGGGTTCGAACTCCAGACAGGGATACGTCCACTATACCAATGTGCTCGTGCGTAGTATATTAATATAAAAATTGTGGCATTCTTGTAATTTAAACACAAACAAACTATGTTTGTTTAAAAGATTATCTCTCAAATCGAATGCTATATCATACATCTAAGCATTGCATTCTGCGTATGAACATCCGTCTGTTTGTAATTGCACTAAGGATAGTGAATATTAGTATACTGTATAACAACATACTGTATAGGACGGGTGTTAACGCATTTGTAGAACGTTGGACTTCGGAGCCAAAGGTTCCATGTTCAAATTCCGCCACGGGAGCCCGGCATCAATGCTCGCGAAAGTTACCTTTCTGACGCGATAATGATAGGATAGTATATATTAGTATACTGTAGTCTGTAGAGTGGCAATGCAGATATCATCCTTGGTCTTCCAGTACCACCCGGTTCTCGCGGGTTTCCTTCTCCTGGTAAGCTGTGATATAAGTGAATCCACATTATTTTTTTAAAAGAAAAGAAAAGTATATTTTCTAAGGTATAATGCGCTGTCTGACAATGATACGTTAACTATAGTTGTAGGCCTACACATTTACGAGCTGAAACGATTTGCATCCCACTCTTCGTTGACTCTTAATAATCTTGACGGACGTGGATGAAACTGTTGTTTGATAGAACAACCCCAATACCTTGGCCGTATTTATGTCGTAATTACATCTGCATAGTAACAGACAATACATTTGAATGTTGTGAATAAACTATTGAAGATTTTTATTTCTAATTCGTTGGCATTCATTGATGTTTCAGGTTAGTACCACCAGCGAATGAAGTCAGAAATAAACCCAGTACACGTTTAATTATTCAGTAAATTTCAGTCAAAAGAATTCTTGCTGGCGCACTTCAGCATCAACGTCATATACATAACATCACTTTATGCGTTGGCCAATGAACCATTGATATTCATATTGCCTATGTCTCAGTACCGCGACCGTCCAAGACAATCTAGAATCGGACAATGGCAATGTTAAATGTATTCTTGACACTTGAAACTGGGATTTATATTACATCATTTATGACTTGCATACCCATGCTAGTTTCAAAGTAAGTGGGTTTGATTAAATTTCAAAAGTAATTCCTGAATAATAGGCTATCGTTGGCGTTAATTTGGTTTTCTTTCTTTTCTTTTTAAAAGGGAAATGACACTTTTTATATGTTTGATACAAGCAAATTATTAATATAATCTACGTCTATTATTACTACACTTTAAAGAATTAATAGACAGAATGATATCTTCGTGGAGGCCAGGGTAAGTTTGAATTAATAAATCCTTACAACAGATGCATTGTAAAGTTCGTCGACAATCAAGATGCGTTCCATAACAAGATGCGCTCCACGGTGTTACGTTACAGACGCATTCATTGAGGTAAAGTTATGCATGGCATACATTGAATGGACCACGGATGCTTGTTATAAATTGGTGTCACTTTTGCAATAAAATTCGGGTGAAATCCTACAAAAATTGATTGACTTAATACGAGTGAGCTGTCCCAGGTGTCCTGTGTTATCAGCTCGACGAGTTGTGGTCTCATAGCAAGATGAACATCAGGGGTGTCCACCGGTGATATTGCATACAAGGAATCAAGTCGCGAATAGTTTGTTCTGCTCTGATCATTTCGACACATACTCATCAACGATGGACTGCCCTGACTCCGTTCAAGGTCAATCCAATACAATCTAACTCATCTCCCTACCACCAGGGGGCGGGCTGCAGGTGAGAAAGGGTCACAATAAATCTCCGCCATCTTGTTTTTCATCCATGCGAGTCGACTTAGATCAAAGTTGTAAAGCCTTAGCGTGGGATTTGGCAGATTTTTGCGGACTAGAGCCGCTAATGCTCCCTTGTTTGTGTGCTGTGTGTCGTAGATTGTCAATCCTTTCTTCACCGGTTAGCGCACACCGGATCGGAATCGTTTTAATGCGACACGACATGACGTCCCGAAGTTGGCTTGTTAATGTGTTTTGCTTGTCTAAGTCGCATTCCCCATCTCAGTATAACTTTATTCAGAGTCAAGCCATAAGAAGACTACCACACCTAACTGGCGATTATATAGATGAGATGGGCTTGCGAATATTGTTGACAAATTGTTCGATTATAAATTTGTTTCTCTTAAAATTGCCTACAATACAAGCCAACCTTCATAGCGTGAAATCCGAGGTCTGTTACAATCAGATACATTACACGGCTTTTCATATTAATGAGCGAAAAGAGTAGGTTGTTTACGTTTACTTTATGATTCATTTTGAATTTGAGATCAAACGATAATACTATACATCGTTAGTTTATCATAGCGGGTGGTTAGAAAGGCGAGGAATTTCATTTCGTAGTTGTATGTACCTACGAACGTATGGACACTGCGTGGCGCATTCAATTAACTTTTACATAATGCTTACCACACCAACATACGGAGATATAATACCATGGACGACTACCAATGGTCCACATCAAGCATACTCGACCCTAGTACAGACTATCTTAAATACCAGAGTACCTATCATTAAGCTCTTGTATCTAATAACATAACCGTGCATCGTGTTCAAAATTCTCGTATATTTTTTTGTTTGTTTTTGGATTGGGGTTTAGACCCACTCTCAAGATTCTTTCACTTATATCACGGCTTTTCAGTTTAGGGCAGGAGGAAACCCGCAAGACCCGTAGCGTTAGATGTTGCAGTAAACTTGCGAGCACCTGCTGGTACTGACAGACCAAGGATGATAACTGCATTTCCACGGTACAGACAGCACATTCTATTATGATTGCGTCAGAAAGGTAACTTGAACCTGGAGCCTTTGGCTCCGGTCCAACGTCTTACCATTGAGCTACGTATCGAGCTTTCTAACTGATCACTATGATACATCTATATTATGGCCTGTACACAGATACGAGACATGTATGTCATGGATAATACACAGATACAAAAGCATTTATGAAAGGGTTCTTCATTATATGGCCTACTACTGGTAGTATGTTTCTACCGTATCCCTTGGCCTGTTCCTTTAAGTTATATCATGTTGAGAGACATTGCTTTTCAACTCAAATTCCTGTAGAACTTCATCAATCTTGCAATGGTCTGTTTATGGTGGGGGGTGAACCGGTTATGGCTATGTGCTGCGGAAATGCCGTTAGTGCTCATGAACCAAGGATGACAACAGAATAGCATAGCATGTAGCATATACAGAATAGCATAGCATTTAGCATATACAGAATAGCAAATAGCATAGAGAAGCTTTACATGAGTAATTCAAATGGAACTTCATTGACGAAATTAGAAAGGTAACAGAAACACAAAGCCTAATGGCATCCGTCCATGGAGCAGATTCGTATTGCGTACCTAGTTAAAATTAAACCAGTTTTGAAGACTTGTCATCCGTTTTATTTAGGACCTTCTGTACATGTGTTGCAATCAATTGGTGCACCATCTGTCTGACGGTTTGAGCTTTTATGCGGAATTACATTAATCTAATCTATTAGCGCGCCCAATTGGTATCTAAACAGCGGAAATCTATATAATACCTATGTCGAATAATCACCTGTGTCGCCGCCTGCTGGGGGCACTAATGGCTAACGGCGATTGTCCGACATCAAGTTACTGGACAGGTGAACACGGACACAGGACCGCAGACTGACAAATGTGACGTCATCAAAGGGCCATCAGCATGGTCCTAATTAAATTCAGATGTGTAACAAATGGTTCCAGTAACGCCAATAAATGCACTTACCAAACAAAAAATAGTATAAAATGAGAATTTTGGTGTCAGCAATATATCAAACAAATAATTGGTATTTAGTATAAACTGTAATCTATATTTAACAATATACAGTGTATATCTATTATATATATATATAAAAAAAAAAAAATAAATAAAAAAAAATAAATATATATATATATTGTGTTATATGCTTTGTTGTGAACAGAAGAAAAGTGTACGATAGAATCAGTCATACAGAGCTCGTGTGCGAAAACACGTAACTCTACGGTTACTTTAACTTCAGACAGCATCTGCACCAGTATTATGTGGCTAAGTTTACAGTTAAGCTACCTTAAAGTTGCACCGTTTCGCACAGGAAAGCCTAGATAATTAAAATACGCCAAACTATATTGTACAATCAGATACATTTAGGAGGACCGTGTATATCCGTTTGCTCCAAATGTTTACATATTCAGTTTTGGTGGTTCTATGAATATAATACATCAACATTTGTAAGTACTGTCATATTCCGCCAAATAGATCGTAATCGTAGTGATGTGGTAAAGTACAGTATGAAACCATTACAATAAACAATAGAGAAATATCGTTTAACAACATTTGTTGATGCATGTACCACATTGAGCAAATATTATTTTATTTTCTGACCCATGTCCCTTAAAAACCTCAGTAATTGTGTGGTTAAATGGAGAGAAAAAAGGTTTAATTATAATTGGAATTGAAAGCAGAAATAAATAGTGTTCTCCGGATATACAAAATATTTGTTTGACGGTTCGACGCATACACACAAGGTATAGTGATCATAGCGTTAATCTATATGTGATCCACATCATCATCACATCAAAGTGAACTAATCCCCTCAACAAAATCATCTTTAAGGCATCTTATTATCTTTATCTGTATTTATTGACGGCATTTCTCGCACTGCATGAACAAGGCAAAGTAAATTGCGTGACCATCTCGCCAAGAAAAAACACACATGTCTTGCGCAATCTCTATTTTCTGTTCAATTAAAACGCGTATAGACCCGTCGGTCTATCATCAATTTTAGCCAATACATGTAGATCTACAATGCTAATGTATTTAAAATGCCAAATGCATGCGGAGATAAGTGTATATTTCATGCTTGGTGTGATCAATCGCTCAGGTGTGTGCTGTCTTTTCTCCACATGGACTCCCAGTTGGTGGTTTGTAATTAAGAGTCACGTGACTACTTTCGCATATAATATGTGATGTAATATCAACGCCTGATGAGAAATAGAAAACTTTTATATACTAATATCTGGTGGACGGGCCCAGTATTTGGAATAGTTCTATGCATTACGAAGATACTATATGAAAACATATACACGTATGATGTTTAACGAAGTCTATGACAAAATTCAATTAAAATTTTTCGAAACCGATTTACACCGACTGATGCAAAATCTCTGAAGAAACTTTTTACCCATGAATTTCGTTTGGTGAAAATAGTTGGTATGATTGATTGCATAGTCTTTACAAATACACAGTTACTTGATGCATATTATAAATATTTTATTTGTAACTGTGACAAATAGGTTAATTATATATCCACCAAATAACAATAATATTGAGAATTATCGTTACGTTGCATTACTGTGTAAATTTGGTGCACTTTTTGTTTGTACTTTTATTAACACTGCCACTGGGCTTGCCAAGTATATTTAAATTAATAAATCAAATAATTGTTGATATTAATCTAGTGGCAAATTTGTAACTATTCTCATCAGTAGCTGAGTTGTATAATTAAAATACTAGTAATTATATATTATATATAATGTTTGTTGTCATGCAAACTTTGATTTCACATGAACACACAGGTAATTAAGTGTCGCAACAGCATTTAATATTGTGCGACAGTACATCATGTGTGTCGTATAGTGGTACTTCGAATACTTCTGGGGTATTTATATTCAACAAAGGTGTATGTCAGGGAGAACATGTATCTCCGCTTTTATTTACACGTATTCTGAATACTGTTCAATGCATTTATTTATGGTATGCAATGACTGTAGCGGAATAAAATATTCATGCTATTGTATTCATTATAATCATTCAGTCGTAATTAGTGAAAGCGCTTCACATCTGCAACAATGTTTATTGTTTGAGAAATACTGCATTTGAAGAGGCTAATGTTTATGCATTGATTACATTTCTATAAAAGTTATAAAATTTACACATTCGATCTTCTTGTTCGTGTCTATGCATCATTGACGTACTATTATTGTAGTGGTTTTCCCTTCGCGCTCCATATGATACTATCACGAAAATTGAGTTGGATTTTACAAGCGCAATAGTCTTAAATGGTAACTTGGGTTATATTATCCCCAGGGAGTTGAGAAGGTGAAACGAATGCACAGTGATGAGGGGTAATAATGTAGCACTATGAGCAAGATTTCGAGTCCATGAATTTGGTCCAATATAAATACACACATTATTATTATTATCATTATTAGTAGTAGTATTTCATGGATAAAATAAAATCGTAAATGTTTACTCCGGTTAACGTCGCAGTGCAAATGCATAACTTTAATAATTTTGAATAATAAGACCGAACGTACCCTTGGTATCCTTATTAATATAAACGCACCATTACATATTAGTGTACTTCATGGGCTAGCCATGGTTTTGCATACAAAGAACGAAATGTTTCAGAAGTGGAATCGCTTTCAATGGGCTCACTTTTTAAACAATAATTATACAATTTGTGTATGCCTTATAGAAATTAGATGACACAAAATCAGTAGCGTTATACAAATTGTGAAACATGGTCGTTATACTTGTTGGGAATAATGTAAAATTCAATTACACCACATTTTCTTTTAATTGAAAATTATCATGTATCCCTACAACTTTTAACTTCCAGCCCTTTTATAATTCAATTACGACGAGCTAATCATTATTCCCTCACCGTTGTCACGAGGTCTGTTCCATTGATGGGTTCTGTAAGGTGACTCTGTGGGCTATGACGGTATATCATTGCGTGTGTGGGCGGGGGGGGGGAGAATTAAAATATTATGCTAGACTTCACTTCTACAAGGTGATCACGACGTATGATAATGGTAATTTTGTCATGTATATTTTAAAAAGATTACATTATGAAATGCCATTTAAAATATGCAGCCACCTAAATACTACTTTTGTATAATTTGAGTAACACTGCATGGTAAAGATATATAAAACATGTTTTTGTTACTTTTTTTGTCGGATCTTTTACCTACCCAAATCTGTCACATGTATACCTGTGTTATTCTAACCTAGGACTTTTTTTTTACAATTTTGTGTGTAATATTTGTAAATTACAGACTGACTCCCCCCTCCCCTTTCCTCTCCCAAAATTAATAACAATAACCAACCACTTAATTATTTTCTCTGTATTCATTTAGGGAGCGGATCTCGTAAGCATATTAGCTTTTATCCAATCCCATGAAATTTTGGTCAATAAATATGTTTAAACCAAACCAAACCAATAACCATCCCCTGTCATATTGAATTCGTTAAACAGATACGACATAATGTTATATTATAATAATTTCTCTTTGAATCAATTTCTAAGACTTTACATTAATAATACAAATAGGGAAGCTATATACGTATGTATTATAAATTAATATTAATGTGACTGATAATATCATTTTTGCCAACTAGGTTTATATAGTCAGTAATATATGAACACGAATGTGAGATTCTATTTAACACAACTGTAGAAACTATTGTAATACCGATTTTCAATTACAAACAATATATAGTGAAATTTATAGGGAACTGGGTTAAAGCACGCAGACAAAATATAGTTCCAAGTAAATGTGTAAATATTAATAAATGAATTGCATATTTAATTGAAGAAATATTTTAACTCATATTCGACAAATTAAGTCACAAGCAGAAGCTCTAAAAGAGGTCCAAAAAGACTCTGATATCGCGTATGAATACAATTATAAAAACCATTGTGTTATTGCACTAGTGAAAATATTTAGATTTATAGCATGGATTTATTGCACTCCCAAAGTCCAATGTTATGTAATAATAATAATAATAATTATTATTATTTTAAAAACACAAACAAACATTGTGATAATTGTAATTGCTTATACGGACTTGAATACGTCAACACATTCTTTAATTAATATTCTAAGTAGGAACCGTATCGTTTGCAAATTTGACTGGACATGACAGCCCAGGAAATGTCTTCTATACTAGTATATGAAGATAATTCCTCCAGTTAATTATGACGCAACTTGTCACGGGTGACACACAACACATGTTACATGTGCATATCTGTGGTTGGGTTATCAACCATTCGTGTCACCTCACCAGAGATACGACATGCTGGGCATATCTGCAATATCATGGCACTGCACGTATACAAACAATACATGTAGATGTATATGGAATAATCTGAATTTTAAATTAACATGCGAAGTAATGTTAACTTAGTATAAAAACAATACTAGTATATTGAAATACACACACACGCACGCACACAAGCACAAACACACATACACACACATACACATACATACATGTATATACATGTGTGTGTGTGTGCGTATGTGCGTTGTTGCTGTTGTTAGTACTCATCCGACCACAAACAAATCGCTGAAGTGTACACTTGCACATAATGTACGTCACTCCTATACGACTGATTTCCTCAGATTATTTATTTAAATGCACACGTATTTATATTAAGCTGTTTTTCTCTCACACTGAGAATCATGCCATCTGTGGATGCACATTTAGTTTAAGTATTGATTGATTGCTGGTGCTGATATTGCTAAGAATTGGTATTTTGTATAATACTAATAATATATTGAAATTATTAATGAATATTGAATATATATTATGTAGACGGAGCTATTTATGACACGTTAGATTAGCATACGGTAAGCTATTATTTTTATGTCGAGGAAATTATAACATCATTGAGAATACAGTGTATATTAATACATAACGCTATTGATTAGGACCACGTGATACATGCTAGAGACACGGAGTTTTACTAAATATCTTCACAGCTGTTAGGGGTGTTTCTGTTTAACCTGAACTCATAAATAGTCTATGTGTATTTTTAAATATTTCTTTAAGACTTTGTAAAAATAGTATTTCATCAATATTACTTTTCAGTAACCCATGATGTTAGTCTACCGGTATTTGCCTTCAATATTACCACAATTACGTATAATATATTTAGTTTAACTTAATAACAGCTCCCCAAGATACCCATTTAACTAACAAGACGATGACAAAATAATTTAAGGACCAATACAAGAGACACACGCATTAGTTCACGACTTATCAATGTATTATTTAATTGCCTAGATGGCAAACACAGTAAGTAATGAACTACCATCTATGCCCATAAATAATTGACAACTCTCGATTTGGTTATATATAGATATATATTACATTTACTAATATTCAAAGTATTCATAAGTACATACCATATACATTTAATACACTAATGCGGGACGAATTTAACTAAAAATCAAGAGATGCCGGTAATAGCTGATATAGCCAAATAATACAAGAAACCTTTAAAAAGTACATAACATACATTTAATCCACGTATGCAGGACTAATTTAACTATACATCAAGAGATAATAGCTAATATATTCATATAATGCAAGAGAACCATAACACTATCTCACTTAGTAGAGTGCGATAACTGAATATTTTATTTCCTCGTCATTGTAATGTAAAACTGTATTGATATCTTATTATATTAAAAACACTATACAGCATTAAGTAAGCTGATACTTGAGCCGAATGAGTTATAATGATTAGCAAGAGTCACTAAATATGTGTTACTTTTGCATTGAATGCTTATGGTAGGCTATTCACTCTTATAGTGTGTGGTACTGTCTACAACATCCTGATACTGTGGCATTGTCTGTCTGCACTATTATAGTGTGCGTGGTACTGTCTACACCATCATGGTACTGTCTGTCTGCACTCTTATAGTGTGTGTGTGTGGTACTGTCTACACCATCACGGTTCTGTGGTATTGTCTGTCTGCACTATTATAGTGTGTGTGGTACTGTCTACACCATCATGGTACTGTCTGTCTGCACTCTTATAGTGTGTGTGTGGTACTGTCTACACCATCACGGTACTGTGGTATTGTCTGCCTGCACTCTTATAATGTGTGTGGTACTGTCTACACCATCATGGTACTGTGGTATTGTCTGTCTGCACTCTTATCGTGTGTGTGGTACTGTCTACACCATCCTGATACTGTGGTATTGTCTGTCTGCACTCTTATGGTGTGTGGTACTGTCGACACCATCATGGTACTGTGGTATTGTCTGTCTGCACTCTTATAGTGTGTGGTACTGTCTACACTAGATAGTGTGAGTGGTACTGTCTGCAACTACTGTCTGCATTACATGTACATCATCGTATCTGTACATTTCATACCACTGATGTCCGATAGCGGACAGCTAGATGTTCGAGGATTACGTTTATAATCTAAGAGTGCACCTTTGCCAAACCCAGTCACACCTTTGTGGGAGAGATCAAAGACCTGCTAGACGGAAACTAGGTAACCGTACCGCCACACCGTCACATAGCATCTGGTCCAACCGTGCCGAGCGCGCCACTAACTGTACAAGCAACGTGTTAATATGAAACTTTATAGCCAAACGTTTGACAGATACCGCTTTAAATGCAAGCAGGTACAATAATTTACTAGTCCAAATGAAAAGACGGAGCCACCTTGGAACAAGGATTGTCTGCCTGATGTAGAAGTGATCAGATTAAATTAAATTAATGTTGCCTGATTTTTAACTTTGAAGAATTTTGACGTGTACACAAATACGATTCTAGTAATCAAGCACTTGTTCTGAAGACACTAATTTAGCTTGTTTGAGTATTTGATTAATATATTTGAGAAATAGTAAACACATGTAGCTAATTATGGCTGGTTTTGCATATGTTGAGAGTTAAAAAAACCAACAACAAAAAAAAACACCACCGCTACCAAAAGAAAAATAAACAACAAACAAACAACAACAACAAACAAATAACTGAACAAATAAAAGAAGAAATAGTTAAAAAGAAATTAAAATAACCATACCATTGAAATAGAAAACAAACCAAACAACAATAATCAATTAAAATAAATAAATAAATAAATAAAGACTATATCTATTAATTAGGAGAAGCAATGCGAAATTTGTGTTCTAATTTCTTTCAAATTAAACTTCCGCAGTGCATGAGGTGATACGCGAGATGTTTTGTTTACCGAGCATCAAACATGATTCGCATCACTAACCAACAATAACCAAGTCAAGCAATTCGTTCCTTGAGGCATACATCGCCGACTTCAAAACAGAGAAGTTTCAACATCAAAACGGTAGGAAATTTCATGCTTAATTTGGTGACGATTTGCATCCCATTTAAGACAAATTTATAAACTTCCATTATATCGTTTTACCTCGATATCTGAAATGGAACAGGTCTGGAGGCAATTTGGATTAGTAATTATTACGACATTACACACCCACTGTCTCCCTAACGTGCAATACTGACGAGGAATCAACATTTTAATTCCATTAGGATACCTGGAGGGTTAGGTATCTATTTCCACTCTTCTTTGTCGGGCGTAAATAGTCTAACCGAAGAGGTAAAGTACGAGTGACTATACACACAGGACAACGCACGATGTTTTAACTTGGTAATAAGTGGGGTTTTTCTGACTGAATGGACCGCGCCCTGTAGTATACAGCTCTTGATGTCTGGCTGATTTCCACGGCATCCCTCACTGGGTGCAAATGGGGCTTGAAATTTTAATAGTCGAAGTTCCTATATCCCCAAGACATGTAATTTGTACACAACATTAATGGCTTTGTAAAAGTCGCGTTGTGTAACTTTTTTTTTTTCATATCGAAAAAAACCCCAGGAGCGTGGAATTGATGGATGAACAAAATTAATGGGTATACCTATTACCATGAAATTTGTAAAATTACCGACGATTTGATTGTATGATTTTTAATACGCCTTGGACAAGTCCTACCGGCAGATTCACTGAAGGACTTTTAGTTAAGTTCTTGCGGTCCTTTGGGACGGGAGCATTCTCACCAGCATAACTAATGTATTACAGGAGGTTTGTGACGGACCAGGAACTATGTCAAAGCTTAAGGTCCTTCTGTCCAGCAGGTCTTTTTGAGATGTTGTGAACACTGGATACACCGTAACCTTTAATAGCCTATAAATTAATAGCTGTATGTATCATACTCGACACACTATGGGATGTATTTTATATGGACCTCCATTCAATAAGCTTGACAATGTTATAGCTTTACTAGCTGAGCAATTCTGGAAATAACAATCTATATACTAGTAGACGTGGCTTCTGTTCTACAGAAAAATCGTAACTACACAAGATTCCTAACTTGCTGAGTGACGACTCTCGTAGCGTTACGATCGTTCTGTGGAACAAGACCCATACCATGCCATTAGCAACGGTACTATGTAGTCTTTGGTTACGGTTGGGTTATGGTCACGCAGTTTTGTCGCCCATGCGCCTTTCGATAGTATCAAGGGTTGACAAAATAGTACACTCGAACTAAATAGCATGGATAACCCCTAGCCATAGTATTCCTACATACAACCTTCAACAAATGTTTGTATGTATTACTCGTGGGATTTCTGTATGTCCCTTTTCACAAGTTATAGCGAGGAGAACACATAGACGCAAACATATAACAAAATCCAAAACCTCACCGATTTGATTTAACAACTTCATCTGCATACAGAATCGTCTTCCAAGCACACAGTACGTTTCTATATACAAACATAACTCCAGCATATGTGTTCACGTTTGAGTATACTCGACAATGTCAGTACAAATTTAAAATCCGTTTTATTGATCGAATATAATGTGGTTAAACGAACAAGCTAAAAGATCCGTAAAACTGGCGTAAAACCTACTGGATTGTGAAATATGTATTAACATCCAAGAACAACACAAATAAATTTCTTCAGCTCAGTGGTGCGCCGGTTGAATTGCCGAGGCCTTTAACGTGGCTGGATGTTTACAATGATAATTTGCTAGCAATAGATGCGCCAAACAATTCGTCAAACGTTTCTATTAGTGTCAAGTAGATATGGTCGTGTTTGATCCACGGACCAAGAAAGTTAGATGTGAATAATGATTGCTCAAGCAAACATTATCTCACTTTATAGAAATGCAGAAATAAATCCAGTATATTTTCTTTGTATGTCTTGAAGTGTCTGTCCCAACATTTATTATATATATTTTTTTTCACATTGAGAGATATAAAATACATCTTTGATAAGCAACGCTAACTTAATTTGGCATGTTCATAGTATTTTTTCTCTCTCGCTCATATCTCAGCTTGACAATGTTCCTTGTACTTCAAAAGGCTACGACCTTACTTACGGGTTCACTGTAAAATGCAAGGAATAGTGGGTCTTTATATGCGCGTACATTTCAAAGACGGGAGTTGATCGTTTATAGGAGAACGCGAGCTTTAAGAAGAACGAAACATTTTCAAAACAAATAGAACAATTTAGTGAGAGCTGTTTTGAAAACAATACGTAGTAGCTACGCCATAAGCAATAAATGGGAAAATAAAATGGATTACGACATCTAACTCATCTATCTGTATATTTGTATAATGTCCTACATTGACTCCAAGTTTCTGTTTCGTTTTTGTTCAAAATTTAAGTTATAATCACGAGGAATGGACTAACCTATATCATATAACCTAGAGTTAATTGCAGTAAGTATCTAAATAGAAATAGAAATGTTAGTACAATGCGTTCGTGCATACATCATTATACAAAGCAATCCTCATTCACTTTTTGAATAAAAATATGTTTTAACCATAAAGGCAACTGTCCTCTGTTAAATTTAAACAGGGCAAGTGTATATCATTAATTACTGGTAGGCCTACGCTAGTTGGCGAAGGGACGCTGGCCTACAACGCACCTTTTTGTACAAGAATGTCACCAGGTTTCGCAGATTTGTTTGAACCTAATTGTAAATTATGTTCGGTATTTGCGACGAATGACAATTGGAGTTAAAGTCACAATTGTTGTGATATTCCTTTTTGTCAACCGTAGCTCTGGGTAAATCCTTTATGCGCGACTCCCTGCCAGGTACTCACAACATCAAAAGTTCCTCACAGCGATGGGTGCGAGCTGATCAGCGATGAGGAATAATTGATGAAATATATGACAAATTTATATTACCAGTGATCGCAGGGGGTGGGCCTTTAAATGTCAACTGTAATCCCCATACGGACATTGTTTAGATGTCCATTTACTTCAAGTAATACGGTGTTCAAGTACTATTCGAATCAATATTTTCAGTTGGAAATTAAATTAGAAGCAGTACTCTAAAACCATTACTTTGAATTCACACCTGGGTATAATGGCTAATTGGGCGGGTGGTAGCGCAGTGGTAGAACAGTTGGATTTCGGAGCCAAAGGTTCCAGGTTCAAATCCCGCCCGGCATCAATGTTCGCGAAAGTTACCTTTCTGACGCGATATTG
>JAUTBT010059067.1:0-14959 GCA_032361225.1 Lepetodrilus schrolli | reverse complement strand
CACATGTCCCCAGCATGCGACGACCAGGGGGTAGATATATAATAACCACTACCGTTAGACTATATCTACAAAATATTAAATGCTAGACAGGCATCCTCGAAAATAACAAGCATTGAAACCACTTTAGTCACGTAACCTCGAAATTTGCCTACGTCGAAAATTTCCGGTTATACAATATCTCAGAAAATAAACGACAGCACTTTGACACAAGTGCTATGGACATAGACCAACCTGCAGTTGATTTCTTGGGAAAATTCTTCATGTTTACTTCCATCCCATTGAAGGAAATGGTAACCTCTCCAGATTTCCCCTTCCCCTCCAACTTCAGATCAAAGTTCTTCCGCAAGTCGTTAACTGTCGGTGCAAATAATATTACAGTTAATTATACAGGATAACACGCTTCAGTCTGACCACTGTCACTTGAGAAGCCATGAAGGCCGGCTAGTGATAACAACGGAAATATGTCATAGAAGTTGTCTAAAATTCAATGAACACAACAGAGAATATACTTTTACATAAATCATCAATTGCACTATTGTCATATGCAAAATAAAAGTTTTAATTACTTTTCAAAATGTTGGAATTACTTCGCAAAGCTTCTGAGTGCACACTGATCCATTGGGTTGTATGGAGTACACACTGATCCATTGATAGCGGATAATAATGTGGTGCTTTCAGCATGCCTTAGGGAGTGGATTTGGCGCATTATAAGTAGCCATTAATATTATTATTATTATTATTATTTCAGGAGACGATTTGAACAGTGTGATGCCAAGAACTGGCCACGCTATTTAAGAAATATGTCGAAATATGGTAGATAATACATTGAAATTAATATGTGCAAGGGTATAGGATCATGGGAAGTGGACAGCTAGAAGTTAAAATTAGATCTGAATCAGGGGATTCCCCTTGTCAAGTTTTCTCCAACCAGAGAAATAATACACTATGAAATGACTGGCTAAGTTTACGAAAATAAATTAATACTTACATTTGCCTTGATGGGACTCAAGTAATGGATGCAGCTCCACCACAGTCTGACCAATCAGAGTGTCCGTACGAATACTGTTCTGACTCAACACCTTGAACTCTAACCGGGAATACGGAGTCACCAGACTGTAACCATGGCAACAAATATATATATCCAAGTTTTTCTCCTAAACATTATCAGGCAATGACATTGTCAAAGTTTCTACTAAATGGTTATTCTGGATAGTACAATATCTATAAATAGACAATGTTATATGAGTGGTCATATAATACTGATTTTATTAAACGAGTTTGGCTCTGCCGAGTTTAATAAATTCAGTAATATATGAACACGAATGTGAGGTTCTATTTATCACATAATTGTTGAAACTATTGTAATATTTATTTTCAGTCACAAACACTATCTATAGGCAAATCTTGGGTTAAAAAAATATGGGCAAAATGTAGTTCCAAGTAAATGTGTAAATAGAAGCTCTAAAAGAGGTAAAAAAAAAATTTGATGTTATGTATGAATACAATTATCAAAATCTATTGTGTTTTTGCACTAGCAAAAATATTTATATTTATATCATGGGTTTATTGCACTCCCAAACACCTATATTACATGATAAATTTATTTATTTATTTATTGCTTAACGTTGCTGTTGGAATTTTCCACCTTTACGCGACTATTACTATCTATAAATACAAATGTAGACTAACTTGAAATTATAATTTGAATTTGTAATAATTCAACTAATGTGACTTAAAGTAAATCTATTGAAATATTTTAAATATGTATTCATATACGTATATGGATATACAATTATGAAAGCACAAGCATACAAACATAAAAAATGTCAATACTGATATGCTATGAATTCAAATGTACCATCTTCCTCGCTTCCAAACACTAACAAAATAATTACAACAATTTTCAACATTCGAACATGTTATTTCACTAATTCCGATAATTCAAAAATGTTAATTTGCTAATTTTTGTTTTAGTCAATTATTTTCAGGTAAATGGAATTCATCCTAAAGTAGTTATTTAGTCATTTGTTGCAAAAAAATG
Source organism: Lepetodrilus schrolli (assembly GCA_032361225.1). Taxonomy (NCBI): domain Eukaryota; kingdom Metazoa; phylum Mollusca; class Gastropoda; order Lepetellida; family Lepetodrilidae; genus Lepetodrilus; species Lepetodrilus schrolli. The sequence continues at coordinate 12,918 of JAUTBT010059067.1, read as the reverse complement.
ACATATTGCGAATATTTTAATAAAATACGACGTCCATCTGATAAAATGATTCCAATAACGGCACACGTACACAGTGAAGTGCTCGTCCCATTTTGGAGCGGTAGTTTTCCTGGCTACATCGGTTTTTCTCGGTGGCTGTCCGTCAACACTGAGCTCCAGGTACGCGTCTGGCTTAGAGGAGAATACACCCCCTGTCCCAGTCAATTTCGAAGAAACAACTGCAACGTAAATGGAACAGAAATGATAAGTATTTGGTCATAACGCACTTCATGTCAGTTGTACAACACAGGCTGATAATCCGTATTGCACGACCTGTTCACCGACCCTTTGAATGGTAATTATAAAAGTCGGATTAGGTATTACATGAACTGCATTTGAGAATAAACTTGTCTGTCTGTTAATTAATGTAGTCTTGTTGGGTAATGCCTACGAAAACATTAGCGTTTAAGGGGTTAAATGTCATGGTGGTAAACGGAGCAAGGAACGTTTGTTTGTGCCAACCCAGAGCAGGTCAGATAAGTTGACACCCCCCCCGGAAAACTCTCTTGTATCGAATGTCACAATGTCTCAAATTTATAGAATTGGCCCCCTGAGGCTCGACACACGGTTTGACTGTATATTAAAGACAGCATACACAAACACACACATATTAATGGTGTGAACTGTTAGCTCCTTTATCTAAAAAATGACCCAAAAAAATGTAAAGTTTGCATTGCACATACAAATTCTAATAGCTTACAATGTTACATTGCATGTACAAAAAGTGACACAATGGATTTCTATCAACATCATCCAATTATCCCCATAGGTATGCCATACCACAATTTCTAAATACATTAAAAAAAAATCATTTATATTCTTGGGAAATGTTGCATCTCTGTACAATAGTACTGTTAGAAATATTTAGATTCACACATTCCACTTATTATCCAATCATCAATGAGGTCAAAGGTGACAATGGTGGAAAGGTCACTACTTACTAGTAACCTGAAGCTGAGACAACTGAGGTGTACTAGAGGCTGCAGCACCGGCCGCTTCTCCCATCATCAACAGTTCATAGCTGTAACAGACAAACACAGTCAGTGGCAGTTAGACACATCAGAATAATACATGTGTTTCCGGTAACCAGACCCTATTAAAAGTGTGACACTAAATCTATTAAAAGTGTGACACTACATCTATTAAAAGTGTGACACTACATCTATTAAAAGTGTGACACTACATCTATTAGTTTAACAGCACAAAGGCAAATTACACCAACTACCAGTAAATTCAACTAAATTGTAACAAAAATATTTAGTAATACAAATTGGTAAAGTAATAATAGGTGTTGCAATCTTGTTAATACCATAGACAATCAGTTAGCCCTCAGTCTAATTAATAGAACAAATTTAACAGTCAAACAATATTAACATTAAAAGTTACTTACAACTGATAAAAATTTAATCCAGTTGAACTAGCTACATAATCACAACATAAGTTTTCAATATTTTATTGAATTTATGATTACATCTAACTTTTCCAATAGAACAATAATTAAAATACTGTAAAACGGGTATTATATCTCTAATTTTCACTATTTGTATTTGATCGTGAATTTAAGAAACACGCGAATAAAATACTAGTTAACCATACTATAGAACGAGGGCCCACTCTATACCCAGGTCAAGACTCGTTCATAGTTATCAAAACACGTTCAGGCTCAAGGCCAACTGAGTGTCTATGCCATTAATTAGATGACAATACCTTGTTCAGTTTGATTGGATTATAGTTATGTAACAACACTATAAAACTGTGGGATCATTTAATCATCAGCTGATCATGGCCAATTGTGTGTGTAAGCTGTAAAGTCAGCAATACATTGAAATGACATGTGTAACATTATGATGCCACTTCCTTTTCGAGTAAAAACCGGGAATCTACCACTCCGAGTCAAATCTGGAACGACGTAAAAGAATTTATTTTAAATTGAAAATTGGACGACATGAATTCTACAAATCGTGATTGTTTTTTAATTAAAATTTTACAAAATCAGGAAATTTTGAGCCGCGAATAATACCCGTTTTACAGTAATACATTGACCAGAAGAAATTGACAATTGGAACACCTTTGAAGGATTCACCCTCTCTTATAATACATAGGAGAGTACAGTTACAATATTTCCAATTCAATCCGAATTTTCTGTTAAAATGGGAGGTAACATTTAATTAAATATAGGGTATGGTTTATTCCAAATAAGTTGTTATTCCTGAGGGGGTGTCAGTGATTTTTTTCACTCTGCCATGAAGCACTTTCACATTGCTTGCTGTGCAAGGTCACGCATGAACAGAGCCGTTAGTGGCTGCATGAACAGAGCCGTTAGTGGGTTAAATAGCGTACAACAAGGCTGGAATATTTCCGCCTGTTAAGGGGCAAGGCCATAATAAATAAATGCCTTTTTTTTCAACATGTTTTGCTTGTCAAAAATAGACTTGATTATTATCATCTCAAAAATATACAATTTTACATAATTTTTCAGTTCTTTGTAGTTTTATTATTGAACTGAAATTGACAAATAAGAACTGTTCAATCCAGGAAACGAATACGTGCCTTGCTAATCTCCCATGACACTGGGTATGGGTAGCATGCGGCTTTTGACAAATGAAAAGCTGCAACTGCACATGCATTCTCTCCAAAACAGTCTACATCAAGCAGAACTTAGTACGTCGTGAATGGTTCGAATGAATAGTCAACGAAGCATGGCACGAACGGTGCATCATACGTAGCAAGGGAAGTCACTCTCCCAGAATTTGTCATATGTCTGTTGCAAAACTAATCGGAGATGATATTCACGAATAAATTATGTTCCATCTAGCATGTATCACCAACAGCCTGAACAGGCATTGGACTAGCATTGCGTGCCACTAAACCAGCCGATTTAGGCAAGACAAAGGCCTCTAAATCACAATTATAAACTAGCACTCAATCGGATTGATAAATTGTTGTTTGAAAATGTTGGTTTTAACATACATATCTATTTATCTTGCATAATCGGGCAAAAGTTTGTGCACAAGTTCGAATCCATGCCATTATTAGGCGCACCTATCGAAACAAACGTTTGTGGTACCCAACCTAAAAGAATGGTAACTCATGGCCGTTCATGGCATATCTATTTGGCACGTATCCACTTACCTTGCTAATTTGACATTTTTCTCCACACAAAAAAAAACAAACCTTTCAATTTCCCACTACACATGCTTTGAATATGCTCAACTTGATGAAACACTCATTTATTTCCAATTTGAATAGATTGGCCTACAAGATTATGGCCTTGCCCTTTAAGATGCATGAAAACAAAGTCATGCGACTTTCCATGGTTCTCAGTAGATCATTTATGGAATGAAAAATACAACAACTACAATTTGTTATTTTGTACAAACTAGCCAAAATATAAAATTGAGAATCTGTGCATCATAATCATTAATACAAAAAAAATCTGTCTATAGAAGCTATCATCAAATAAGTTGAAAATTGACACCATGCTAACCGCTAAGTAGTCAACACACAGCTCTGCTCATGCATGACCTGGGACAATAAGCAATGTGAAATTACTCAATGAAAAGATTACTGGCAATAAAAAAAATACATGTTATATATACAAAACCTGTGTTATGTATACTAAATGAAGATACATTGCATTTTTAGCTCCAATTTGTTTTTAAACTACCATCAATAGATGTGAGTGTATGCCTTTAAGAGATTATCTTTAAAAACACACACAATAAACATGAAAATCAATAAAATAACAAATGAAATATAATCCTAACATTTATTCATGTATGTCTATATTTAACATATAAAAGACATCTCAAGGCATGAATGCAAATATATCAGTAACAATTATCTGTCACGATCTGAATGTGTATCACTGTCACATGAACATGATGTACCAAAACATGACACTATTTATTCCTGACCTTCACGTTTGTTTTGTTTGCAATCGATCATGTAAACAAATAATTTTGGTTAAATTGCATCATTAGATGAGAACAGAATTAATAAATTGTCAATATGTCACTGTTAGGGTTAAAACCTAGCCTTAGTTAACCGATACGAAATGTTTCAATGAAAAGCTGACTAGACTTGTCAACTGTGCGTGACATGAGAAACCAGGAAGAGGACGATCAAGTAATGCGTTGAAATAACTGTCGATCAGGACAATTTACCGTCGTTATTTCCACTCGGCACTTACATATTCAAATTCCTCGATGTTTAATACACACAACTACATGTTTGAAATTGACATACCTCTGGAATCAACAAGATAGTACGTCAAATTATTGTCAGTATACTGTCTCAATCTTACTACTGTTGACCACCATCACTGATCATGTGACCACTTACGTCACACTCACCTGTTCTCGGACGGGCGAGATTTCGAAAAATATATTTACTAATTAATATTATATTTGCATAGCATTTATTGATTAGAAAATATATCTATGTTAAGTAAGTTACATGATCATTAAAAAGTAATATCAGTAATCGTTCTGAAAGATCATTAATCACGTGATGTCAAAATGGCGACCCCCAGGAAAGTAAAGCACGTTGTTGCCGATGCTGGTGCTTTCATACGAAATGCTCCACTCAGAGTACGTTAATTAGCACTACGTACAAAACTATATCTTGTGTGAATAATAATAATTAGTATTTCCTCTATGGATATGTGTCATATAACCTAGCTATACAGAATCTGTATAACAATCCTGTCAAATGGCCGATTTGTTGCTTGACTATCATAAAATATTGCATAACAGTGTATTTTGGGGTTCTTGTATTGCAGAATTCATTCAAATAGTATATGAGGTATATATAAGATATTTCTTAGCATAGATCAATCAATTGATAACACGGATCCAAATCATCACGAGTGACAGTAGGCCCTGTTTATGGCCGGGTAGTGATAATACTTCGTTATACTCAATGCTACGGTACTGTACAGGTTGGGGGAAATCACAAACAAGCTATAATAGCTGGAAGGATCTAACACTGTATACCACTTGTAACTTAAATTTTGCTTCTTATTAATTAATTAATTTTCCAAGTAAATGTACCCTTTGATTGATGTCCGAAATTAATATATATTGATAATCTGGTGTTACAGATCTAATAATCAATGGTATATTTGAGTTGACTTTTTTCTGCCGCCATGAATGTAAAAAATTGCCCTGTGATCAGTGAATCTTGAGTTAATTAATGATGCCATTTCATCAACTAATGTCGAAGATGTGTAATTGTTATTTCTTATTCATAAATTACATGCAATATCGCTTGATCTAGCTATAGGCAGATAGCTTGTTCTAGGTATAATAACTAGAAGGAGCTATTATCGCTTAATCTGTCATTTGTTCTATACAGCTATCATGTACAAGTGCACATATTTCAAACACTAGGGATTATCACCTTCTACTGTAAAAACTCCTGGGGTCCGTTCCACAGAACAATCGTAGCTCTATGAGAATCATAACTCCTTAGCAACTCCATGCTAACGTATATGAGTTACAACTCTACAATTGGACTTAATGACTATTGTAGCGCTACAAGAGTGTAGTGCAACTGGAGCCTAGCCTAGAGTGACACTAACATATTGTACAATGATATCACAATAACATATATTTTAAGTGTTGATGATATGAATTAAATTTATCTTATTGGGCACATAGCTGAAGGTATTTCAAAGTGCCTAGAAGTGACTAGAGAGTTAATGTTGATTCATCTGCATACCTGTGTATAGGTGGATACACCCCTGTTAATTCACACAAGATTCTTTACTTTTCAGGACATTGGAGAACAGATTTACACTCTTCCAAATGTAGTTGATGAAATACGAGACAAAGCCACCAGACAGCGTCTACAGTTTCTCCCATACCAGTTGGAGTATCGCAAACCCACACCTGAGGATATCAGAATAGGTGCATATGAATGAGTCTTTGAGCATGTTGTGCCAATAAGGGCATATTCGCCTACTTCAAACTTTTCACACTAGTTGTGTGAATGCAAAGTATGTAGACTTGGAAAAACCATTTGTGAGAATTATAAAATCACATCAAGTTAGAATAAGATCCTATTTTTACTTTGTACATCGTATAATGTAATGAGTGTGTTGAGTTATTTGGTATGCATTCAACCGTATGCATGACATTATTATGTGAATGTGGTGTGTAGTATCACAGTAGATGAGAGTTTTGTATGTGTCAAAAGATCATACCATATTCAAACAATAATATCTTGAAAGCAGTTCTAAACCCCCAACACATATGTGTGCATGCCCACACTTGCTGTCGTGCCCACACACACACATTGTAAATATTACTGCATGGTGAGTGTGCTTAGCATGGAATTGGCTAGTTGAATATTAAATCACATTGACATGTTCCAACATTTCAGTGACAGAGTTCTCCAAGAAGACTGGAGACTACCCCAGCTTGTCTGCCACAGACGTCCAGGTCATAGCCCTCACATACTTGCTGGAAAAAGAAAATGTTGGAACCAAACACATCAAGACAACACCAGATACAAAGGTCAGTGCTGGATCATTTGGAATTATAGCTATATTTGCCGCCAAAATAAAATTGATAATCTGCTATTTACAATAATTACTCTAATAATTTGAACCCTATAATAGTTCGAACACCTAAAATAATCGCTGAAAATATTTTTTTCAAACCTTAATAATATGAACAGGACCATTTTTTTCGAATAATAATTTCCTGATTATTCAAACATAATAATTCTTTTCAACAATTAAACAAAATATATTTATATATTTTTTAGATTCTTCATTTATTTACCTTGTCATTTACAACCATATTGTGTAATTTAATTTGGTTGTCCCTAATTATATGAACATCAATCATTTTCAATTTTTGTATTTTGCTAATTCGAACGGATACAATTTTTATTACTTTCTCCTGTTCAATTTATTAGGGTAATTACGGTATCATCAATCAATAATTGATTTTAATCATATTTGTAATGTGGCCAAATGAGCTACTGAACCCTTGACTATTTTTTTTTAATGTTAATATTTTGACATGTAATATTTGTAAATGTAGGCAGTTTGAATTATATTAAGTGTCTGTGATGTAATTGCCTCAATGACCATCATTCATTGCAGATTGAGATCAACTTATCCCAGCCCAACCCAAGCCAACCCGCACAGATTGCTGGCTTCTATTATGGAATAGAGGTAAGACTATAAAAAATCCTTGTATTATTATGAATGTTGTTATTCATTACCTGAATTAATCTAGTTAATTCCAACTTTTAAAAAATGTGTACAATAAGTGTTGTATTATTCAGCATTCTGCACTACAGGTGTTGCAGTTTTTCTCTGAAGTAAACTGACAAGCCGTGATATGAGCGAACTAGTCTTGAAAGTGGTTCTAAAACCTAATTTAGAAAAACACCTGTTTCTATTGTGATTGTGATGTATGTTGATAACAGGCATAATCCTACAGCTTTATAAGCACTATTTAAATCTGTGACTGATTTTAAACGTTGAACCTTCTGGATCTCCCCAGGGAGTTGAGAAGGAATTGCGTTGACCGGGGTAATAATGTAGTGCCATGAGCATACTTTCGAGTGTGTGTTTGGTGCAATATAAATGTTCACATTATTTATATATTATTTTCAGAAGCCCTTGAACTCTGATAGTCCATCAGACAGCACAGATGTGGAAAAGGTGACCTCTGACCTTGGCAAACAGACTCTGATTGAGAAAGATGGAGAAAACACTTCCTGTGTTGCCAGTTCTGATCATTCTGTCGATCATCCCTCCAATGAAGAAGATGTATCTGAGCAGCGGATATACAGCGAAGTCCGAACGGACAGCAAGATCGGTGGACACGTCAACCGTCTTCTGGATGACGACGAATTCCCAGCACTCTCTCGTGACTTGTTTGCTTCTGATGACCTCGACCCTGAAATCTCGGAGTCTGACATTTCCGACCAGTGTGATCAGTGCATGTCGATGGGGTCTTGTGACGATGTGCGCTGGCATCAGAGTGTTCTTCCTACAGTAAACAGAGCTGCTGAGACTTCACGTCGAGTGTTCGTTGAAGTGAGAGACCACACTGGGGGTATTGACACCCATCTTGAAAATGAAAGTGAATTCCCGTCACTATCGTTTGCGAAGGACAGAGACGACTTCCCATCTTTGTTAAGCGACGCCAACAGAAGAACCGCTGAAGATAAAGAAAATGTCAAAAACTCAGCTTGGACGATGTCTTATGCAAAGATGACACGCGAAGGAGAGGCCAAAGTTCAACCTGTCAAGCCCACTCCCAGGGTGTTCCACGAGGGACATGTGTTGCCTAGCAACCTGATTGCAGAAGAGGAAGAGGATGAAGAAGATAGCGATGAAGAGATGGAAGATGAAGAACAGACCAGTATGGATGTGGATGGTTGGATAACTCCGTCAAATATCAAGGCGGTTAAGAAGCAGATGGGCTGCGAGGACCATGTTCTGACCGAGGTCATTGTCGGGTGTCTGACAACAGACTTTGCGATGCAGGTGGGTAGTTGTAGTCTCCAGTCCTGCATTCTGTGAAAAGGTTGTACTGGTAGTCTGGGCATATATCAAGGCATTCGTCAATGTGTGCTATAGTAAAGCCATTGGGACCATTCTTTTCAACTGTACTAGCTGTCTGATCTGTCCTGTCTGTATAGAGTGAAAGGAACGACTCGCACATGTCTCGCGCAAGTAAGATGGTGGCAATGAGTGCCAATAGATGTGTGACATCACCGTACTATCCCTGTTCTGTCTGCACCACCTTGGCCCTGTTCCTTTGAGCTGCATGAAGTGTTCTCAGACAGACAGGTGATGTCACTCCAGTACGGTGTACTGATTGAAAGGAATGACTTGCACACATCTCGCACAAGCAAGATGGCGGCAAAGAGTTGCCTTAGATGTGGTGACATCACTGTACTTTTCCTGTGCGGTCTGCACTACCTCACCAGCGAGTACAGACCACGCAGTGTGCGAGACGTTCCAATGACAAAATTGTCTATTCGGAGTACTCCAAACACTTTGCACAGCTCAAAGGAACGCCTGCACAGGTTACGGACAGTGTGTGGTTTTGTTACTTTGACAAAACAGTGTCTCCGAGTACTCCAAACACTACTGCTGTGAAAGGAACATCGTCATGGTGTACACCCAGATTCACTTTCAGACTAAAATACAACCCTTTCATTAGACACATGCCAAAAAAAGTACAAGTTGTGCCAATCTCAAAGTGTTCAATATGTCTCCTCAAAGTGTCCAATAAGTTATCACAAAGTTTATGGTAAATGCCTGCTACAATTCGGTTGTAATTTTCAGAACGTGCTCATCCAGATGGGCTTGAATGTGATCTCAGTGGATGGATATCTTATTAAGAAGGCAAAGAGCTATGTCCTGCGCTGCTTTGGTTGCTTCAAGTAAGTGTCGAATGCTGGTTGTAATAATAATAATAATAATAATAATAATAATAATGTGTACATTTATTTTGCGCCAATTCCATGCTCTAAATTGTTGTAAATGGGTGTAAGATTACCGCAGCAATGTTAAACTCCATTATCACTCTCACCATGCTCTAAAGCATGCTCAAAGTGCAACACTATTTACTTCTCAACTCCCTGGGGAGTATACAACCCAAACTGCCATCAAGGCACAAGGTTCACATTCCATGATCATGCCAATTCCATGATCTAAAGCATGTTCAAAGTACTACATTATTACTTTGATCAATGGATCAGTGTGCTCTCATTTTTTTCTTTCTCAACTCCCTGGGGAGTATACAACACAATCTGCCATCAAGGCACGAGAAGGTTCACATTCACATGCCCATTTCATCCTTACGGGTAACAAACTTGACTTACCGTACGGTACCTGCAGTTTGTCTCGGTCAGTCAGTCAGTGTGCTGGTCAAGTCGAGCTATAGCCATCAGTTTCTCCATAGCTCAATGCAATAGTCTGTAATTTATTGTATCCAAATCAGTGAACTGAAGAGATATTATTTAGATTTTTTAGTCCATCAATAAATTACTCCAAATAGTAAATTAAATTTGATTGAAATTAGACTATGTTTCCTCCTTTAGTGATGATTTACATAGATTAATATTAATGATGCTTTCATGATTTCGTCGGCATCTATGGGTGAAATATTTCCGCTGCAATAATTTGTTCATTCATGGTTTCATGGTATCATTTAGGCTGATCACAATTTGCAACATGCTACTGAATGATTTGATTGAATTCTCAACCTTTCAGAGTGACTTCTAAGATGGAGAAAGTGTTCTGCCCTCATTGTGGAAACCATACTTTGAAGCGTATAGCCATGACGGTCAACGATGATGGTACAATCAAGTATTTCTTCTCCAGGCGAAAGAAGTTGTCTACTCGAGGACTTAGGGTGAGCTATTGTTTATAAAGTAAATTTGGTAAGGAAATGTTCGCGTATGGATGAAATATTCCCGCCGTGACAGAAAACAATAACTCACTCATTTTAAGGAAAGGAAATTTTGTTTGTTCGAGTGTTAACTCTCTACATGCTGAAGGCAACTGGAAATGTCCTAAAGAGCTGCGTGTGTCTAATCTAGCAGGGAGAGGGTTAAATATACTGGATTTTCAAGTTTTCGTCATTCAAATGTAGGCTCTAGTGAAACCGAAGTTAATTGATTCAAAGAGTAATAAAAAATAAGAAACACACTGATTACATATATTTGAATTCTTGCCAATTTTACCATAGGTGTCAAAACTGTAACTCCACCAAAACTAACTCCCTATTTTTCGTATTTATGGGGCATGGTTATCCTCCTACAATAAGCAGATTGCAAGTAAGATCACTGAAATACAAATATATAATATCGTCACATATGGGTGAACAATTCCCACTGCAATGTAAAACAATAACTATCTCACTGAAATATTATACTGTGTAACATGAAATTAAAATTCACTTCTCTTGGAACCATTTCAAATTGTATTTGTCATTTCCAGCAATCGCTGCCAACACCTAAGGGAGGTAAGCACTCCAGCAATCCTCTGCTGGTAGAAGATCAGCCCATGCCTCACCAGCGGCCCACCAAGAAGTCCATCAACGCCATGGACGTTCTCGACCCGGACTTCCTGGCCACGGAGTCTCCGTTCAGAAAGCACGACATCACGAGTCGAGCAGCCCAGCTGGGGATCATGAGGAGGGGCCACGGGCGGGGCCAGAAACATCAGGCAGGGATCAAGAGGGGCAGGCAGAAATAATCCAGAAGTTTTGGATGGCTAATAAAATGTGATAAATATTGACTCGGTGTCTGTGGTCTGTTACTATCCCCGTGGCTAGTGTGTCTGAGGTAGTCTTTAATTCATCGCTCGACCAACCATAGGGCGACACTTGAGTGATGAAATTCCCAATAGAAGGCCTCGTGCTTCACCTGAGAGGTCAGGAAAGATCAGGTATATACACCCCATTTCGGCAGGAGTAAACACTCAAGTGAGAGCAGGTGAACGAAAGCACTGGTGCATTAATAAATATATATATTTGTCTTATTCTGAGTGAAAAAGCAATTCAGTCAATTCAGTGTTTACGTACTGCAGCTGTTCGATTCAAGTACTCCTGCACCAAGACCCAACACTTGCACCATGCCCCCGTTTCACAACGGTATCCTAAATTTAGGAGCTCCTAACTTTATGACCCAGTCTATCACATCCTAAGTTAGATGCCGATTTAAGAAGGGACAAGACTTGTGACGTCGTCGTGAAACACTTGTTACGAGGTGACAACACTTAGGACTGGTTTAGGAGCTCCTAAATAGTTAGGAGGCCATTGTGAAACGGGGGCCTGGAGTAAATTTACACCAGGAGTAAATTTGCATGTGTTCTGGAGATCGTGTTTTTTTACATATGTAAATTTGCTCTATGTAAATAGTGTCATGCTAACACATAGCAGTAATACACAAATGTACTTTTCCAGTTTGGCAGCTTTCAAAGCATGCAATCAAGCTATAAATGGTAGTTTTTGACAGAATTTGAGCTAATAACGCAAAGTACATTCATTTTGAATATGTGTCCTTGCTTTTGTATCTTCAATTATTATTTTTTACCACTCCATGGTAGGATAAAGATGCTTGACACCCATCAGCAATGTAACAGTTTTGTGGTATGGTGTTCAGTCAATCATTTGGAACTTAACATTAAGAAAGTGAAAGAACTTGTAATAGACTTCAGGCCGAAGAAAACGACATAATCACCATAAACTCTCAAACAGTAGAAATTGTAAGTGAATATTGTTATTTCGGAACAGTCATAGACTCGAAATTACCATTGAACTTTAATACCACTGTCAGTGGACAGCAACGACTTTACTTCTTAAGGAAAGTGAGATCATTTAATGCAGATCCTAAAATTATGACACTTTTCTATTTGTTTCATTGTGACATTTTCATTTCATGCCTGGTTTGGTTCTCTCTCCGTTCATAATATTTTAAAAAATCAACTCTATCAGCAAAATATGCAGCAAAATTATAGGTAAACAATTGCCCAGCTTGCAAAATGTATTTGCCAAAATAATTCTAAATTACGGTGCAAACTATTCTAAGTGATAACCGACATTTTTTAAATGATCAATTACAATTCTTACCTTCAGGTCGCTATCTTAGAGTAATTCCTTTCAGGACAAACAGGGGCTATGAAATCATTCATTCCAAATTGTATCCGAATGATAAATAATTCGCTAAAGTACGTTACACTTGGAGGTTCTGGGGTTGTGCTGTGTGCATGGTGGACATGAAATCTATCAAGTAAGGAAAAATTACTTTTATTAGCGGACATTTTGAAAATCAAAATGGCTGCATACATTATTTGAGCCACTTGATGTATAACTATTCCTAATGGATTGTTTGACC
>JAUTBT010059056.1:0-14963 GCA_032361225.1 Lepetodrilus schrolli | reverse complement strand
TCAATATCGCGTCAGAAAGGTAACTTTCGCGAACATTGATGCTGGGCCCCCGGGGCGGGATTTGAACCTGGAAACTTGGCTCCGAAGTCCAACTGTACTACCAATGCGCTACCACCCGCCCGCACTCGCTGAACCACGTATAATATATAGATATTGTCCCTAAGTGCAGGATATAGACGATATCTAAAGACACTCGGTCAATAATCTCTATATATTACCACTTTTATATCAACAACAACAATAATTCCACCTTCGAAAGTAAGTATGCCCTACCTGATAGCCTATGTGCTGGCATTGTGTGTGTGTGTGTGTCTGTGTGTGTGTGTCTGTGTGTGTCTGTATGTGTGTGTGTCTGTGTGTGTGTGTCTGTGTGTGTGTATGTGTGTGTGTCTGTGTGTGTGTCTGTCTGTGTGTGTTTATATGTGTGTGTGTCTATATGTGTGTGTGAGTGTGTGTGTCTGTGTGTGTTTATATGTGTGTGCTTATATGTGTGTGTGTCTGCGTGTGTGTGTGTTTATATGTGTTTGTGTCTGTCTGTATGTGTGTGTGTGTGTGTGTATGTGTGTGTATGTTTGTGTCTGTGTGTCTGTGTTATTTTGATATGTTATTTTTTTTTTATATTCCAGATGCGATTTTATGTCGTCATATGTGTGGTGTTCACCTGTGTGGGGCTATCCCAGTCTGGCCCGTTAGACATCTTTAAACACAATGCTGTGGTGAGTAACTGTAGTAGTGTAGAATGAATCCAATATTGTAGACAATTCATGAAGTCCGTTCCGAGGATGACGGAAGACGCAATGGATGTTGTAAGAGTTGAATGTTTATTCCGCAGGTATTCCATGATAATATGTAAAGTTCAGAGATTTTCTTCATTACATGGGTTATATGGTAAAACTTCGGGTGCATGCGTAGTAGTCCGTGGGTTGGGAGGGTTTACCGTGCACCCCCCCCCCGGCCAACCGAAAGTGCCGTTTGCACAAATCAGGTTTTAAGACTCCTACAAGCTTATGTTTATACCCACATTTTATGGGAAACAATCCATTAGGACTAGTTATACAACAGGTGGCTCAAATAATGTATGCCGCCATTTTGATTTTCATCATAATTAAGCTTGAAAGACTTACAAGCTGATATGTGAAACAGTACACCCTCCCAGCCCACGGGTTTGTACCATTATACATACAGTGTGTCAGGTATTCAATTGACTATCCGTTACCTTTTATAGTGGCAAGATCATATATAGATGCAATCCATATTATACACACTCACACACACACACACACACACACACACACACACACACACACACAGAGAGAGAGAGAGAGAGAGAGAGAGACCACACACACACATACACACATACATACCATATACACACACACACATACACAAATAAATACAATATACACACACACACACACGACAAACACACACCACACACACACACACACCACACACACACACACACACATCACACAGAGAGAGAGAGAGAGAGAGAGAGACCACACACACACATACACACATACATACCATATACACACACACACACGACAAAGACACAACACACACACACACACCACACACACACACACACCACACACACCACACACACACACACGACAAACACACACACACACATAGCTCTTCACTCTATACGACAAACTTGGTGGACATTACTTCCACATATTTTAATGCTTTCTTATTAAGTGAAACACGCCTTTAACGACCCTTCAGTATGTTACATGCCTCGGAAATGAGCAGGTGACCTCAGTATTGTGAATGCGTACAAAATACTTCTCAATAAATCTAAAATTTCCCAATTCGGTCCATTCGATGTATACTTTCTTATGGCATTGAGTTTATTTATCACGTAAAATATGCTTGAGTGCATTACAAGGAAAGTGATCACAGCAGTGCGTGTAGACAAACATCACAACGAATTCCGAGATTGTAAGCGTTGAAAACTTGGCGGTAATTCAATGTCGGATCCAGGCCAATTTACAGGTGGGTGTGTGGTTTGGGGTTTGGGGTGTGGGTTGTGGGGTGTGGGGTGTGGGGTGTGGGGGTATGGTGTCTCAATATGTATATTTCTGAAATAAATATCCTTCATGTTACATGTTAATATTCATGTACTAAAGCTGTGTTTATACTGACACCACTTTCAAATCGATTTCTTCATTTCGAATTTGGGGAATTAGATTTGATTCAAACTGATCTGAGAACATACATTCACATTGGCTCTCAAGCCGGTTTGAAATCGTTCAGCCACTTTCAAGGCGAAATATCATTCTGGCTCGGGATAGTAGATTCGTTGTAATTTCCCGTTCAATCCGAATCGACTGGAATCGATTTCCTGGCATCGGCAAAGATAGTGACATATTTTAGTACCCATGTTTTATCACGGGAAACGCTTAAATAAAGGCGTAATGAAAAGCGATCTACTGGCATCTGCAGAACGATACTTAACCTACCTACTAGGATCTGGAGGCGACATCCCGAAATTTTGAAATATAGGCATAAAGATATGCGATTTTCTTTGCATCAGCGGTTGTTCCTGGTTTTTTTTAATGTTGGCATAATGAAATGCACTTTTGCATTGACATTTTGAAGACTATGTATACATGCATACATCCTGTTATCTCTAGAGATAAATTGTCATTTTGGAGCTGATGCCTGAATATTAGAGGTACTGTAGATTATTCACTTCTAATTAGACTTATAGATATAAAGTGAACAATGAGTATAATTAATATCCTACAATAATTGTAGACTTAATATATGTTTTATGTATTTGCGCTGTTAATTGCGTTGTGCTCTCGCTTTACTATATGTTAAGTACAAATTTGGCAACACACTGTAGGTCTAATATCATCCTCCCTATGGCATAGCCATTGATGATACCGTATTATCTATTAATGCCGGGCACTGACGATCTATTCACAACACCACTGAGGCGTTTTGTGATCATTGGGATCACATTGATGCAATGTATTCATACATGATTAATTATTAACGGTTATGATATATAATTCCACCAAACGGTAAGTCTTCCTTTCAACATTTCAGAGCGCTCACAGAAGTAAACGATCATATAGTTCTTATACCTGGCCCGAATGCTTTGTGCCGTACACCATCGATTCAACCACAGGTATTTGCTATTCTCTTTAGTAAATAGATATTTGTTACATGCTATTAAAATACGTACAAGCAAACAATGTAAACTGCTTATTCGTATACACTTAACATATGCATTCGAAATAAATTAGATCATGTGTTAATGGAATAGTGAAACAAACTATTTCACTATTTTAAATACTTTTATATCAACTTTTTTTCATCTTATATCGACTTGTTGTGATAAGTTATCATATCAAGTCGACATAATATATACATCTAAAATGGCAATGGTCAAAATACGCTTACATTGAGAGTAGATGCTATATAGCAATGCATTACATCTACTACACACATTTTAATTGACACCCAGTAATTATATAGCAATAACCATTTCTAATACATATAGGCCTCATCACCAGCAATCTAAAGAAATAGTGGGTAACCCGATATGTACAAGCTTACCAATATGTGGGCATTAAATAAAATAAATAGCTATGGCAAGGTCAGTATTAATTTCAAACAAGGTCAATAATTCTTCTTTAAATGACTGCTGTATTCCAATAGAAACTCTGAAATGTGTGTACTAGTATATCATATCACAACACAACATTAATGTTTTACAACTTGCTTTTATTTTTCTAAAATAATTATCAGTTCGGTATTCTTTCTTTTTACATAGATTCAGAATTTAAGATGAAGATAATAAACAGCTTCAGGAGGTTGGAGAGAAATACGTGCTTGCGGTTTCTTGACAAAGAAACACAAGATATATCTGCCATAGCACCGAGCACCCTCGGCTGGATTCATGTTATCAAGACCGTAATGTACGTATATTACACTAATATAGCATAACTGCTATCAGTTACGCACTGCATGGCTCATACACGGACTACGTCCCTATACTGTGATGACCCTCGGTTGTGGTGAGTCTATCAGGCCACATAACAGGAACGTGCGTCAACAAGAGTTGAATATATTTTGAATGTAATATTTGTTTTGTATCGGGAAGTTCCTTAAAAATTAATAGAGGCTAAGCTTCATTATTCTTTTAGGAATGGAGAGTTACAATACATTACTGTACTTAAAATACAGTGAATTAAGTGTATTTAACAATATTGCATTGATACTTTGTTTGCGTTGTATCTCTATGGACAAATAACCATTGAAGTCAAGTTTTCAAAATGGGGCAAGGGAGGTTTTCGTTGTATGTTATTTCTATATGTATCTGTTTGTATTATTGTATTTTCCGGTAATGTGGAAATAAGCGAACTTGAATTTGAACATTCTCTACGCCCTAGGTAGTTGTAACAATGTCCTTCTTATGTATTCACCAGAGGTTATTCCTACGTCGGATACACCGGCGAAGAACAAGATGTTGCAGCTTCTACAAGTGCTGTAAGTACACCAGCGTTTAAGACAGTGAATATCAACGACAGAAAGATTGCACGATATAGAGAGTTCATATATTGCTACAGATATATACATATACACTATCATATAGTACTATAGTCGTGTTCATTTAAATAGATCTCGTGTTCTTTTTCAATTCATAAATGACAAGGGTGTCAGAGCCGTGCACATGCAGTTTGCAATTTTAACTTTTGTAAAAGTATACTAAATAAGCAAGCGAATCATAAACAGTAGAACATAAAATATTACATATTATGAAGAAGCCAGGTCGATAGCTTACAAACACTACAAATGGTTAGACACATAAGTGATATATTTGTTATAGCTTATATGTAAATTAACAAATGCATCTTGTTCCTATAGACGCATTTAAGTAAAGGATCATCAATGTAAGAAACAATTAACGTATTAATGTTATGTTATCGTGATAAGAAGCATTTCTTATGAAATTATCTTGAATTTGTGTATTTGTTTCTGAACATAAAGCTTCATTTATTAATACTATTTTATATATTTTTCATAAATATGTTTTTAATTCATTAATACTATTTTATATATTATTCATAAATATGTTTTTAATTTATTAATACTATTTTATATATTTTTCATAAATATGTTTTTAATTTGTTTCGACTCACTTAGTAAAATATTAAATGATACATGTATATTTATTCTTCGCATAATAGTATAATGAATGTTATATAGTATTTATAGGATCTATACTATATAGAAAATGTTTTTCTTTTTTAGTTTTTAAATATGCGTGTAATGAAAACATTATTCTAATATTTACATATACAATATACATATACAACATGACTTTTCCGTAATATGCAATATGTCATGTTCGAATGTCTATGATTAGTATACTTGTTAACATTACAAACTATGTGTGTAGATATAACTATTAGATTTCAGTTACAAACTATAATGACCAGGTCGAAATCTGTCAAGTTCACAGGGGCAAGTGGGTAATATGATATTGAATTCGTGACGTAGAAACCAAAAACAGCAACAGTGAATGTATATAGTGAAAATATTAAAAACACGTTTTAAGCGTCATTGCACAAACTGTGAATG
This sequence comes from Lepetodrilus schrolli, assembly GCA_032361225.1. NCBI lineage: Eukaryota > Metazoa > Mollusca > Gastropoda > Lepetellida > Lepetodrilidae > Lepetodrilus > Lepetodrilus schrolli. Next base: position 9,359 of record JAUTBT010059056.1, on the reverse strand, counting down.
GTACATAGACATAATCTACTGGGGTTTCGGTCTGTTTTCACGAAAATAAAAGCAAACTCGGCTCTGACACCCATGTAATTTATAAACTGAAATAAAACACGAGGTCTATTTAAATGAACACGACTATAGGTAGGAATTGAATTAAATTATCATTGCGCGCAAGTAGCGGTGGACGAGACAGACGGGATCGTTGGTTGTACTCAACAGCTAATATTGGAGACGTAGTTTTATTACGTTAGACTTGCCCGACAGCAGGGCAATGGAAAATGAAGCTTGATGATTATGTTTAATGCTGTGATCCGTCTATTACGGCTCGGTAGTGCTAGATGACGCATTTAATATAATATAGACGTCGATGGTCGTAAACTACCTGAAGACGGCAAGATAGTTAAGACATTTTGGGTGTGATAGCCGAGTCTGTGGGACGGTGGAGACGTGAGTGGTGGTATTGGCGGTGGGGGTGGAGGTGGTGAGGGCGGTGGCAGACAGTATTTGAGGGTATCAACATGTATCCTCCCTAATCTCTGTTAGGAGAGTAGGCAGAACGTATTTACATATTAGGTTTGTGATATACATTAGGCTGCTGTGTATAGTTATCTTCGTTTCCTTTGCAGTTCATATCAAGTTTTACTATTGAGTGTAAGCTATTCTTTGATTCAGACATAGGGTGACATAGGGCAAGCCACGACGAGTGTTGACACCCACGCTACTCTACGCGATGTCATTGTACGACTGAAGGCATTGCATTAGAATACTGTGAGCGTCTGTCTATACTTGATTACGGAATGAGAAATTGACGTTCATAATAGTGGATTAGGCACTCCGGCGGTGTGAGAGCTAGTAGATAGGCAACAAGGTGTTAAGCATATAGGAGACTGCGTCCCTGTTATCATACGTTGTAAGATACGTGTACCTACTTAACAATGATATTGTAGCTTGCGTAGCTCAGCTGGTACCGTGCAATCACAAGGCTTTAAGGAATAACTCTGGGTTCAATCTTGACTTGGGTAAAGATATTTTAGTAAAATAAAAACGATGGCTACGGTTACGTGCGGAGAAAGTCCGGAATTCCATGGAAAGATATAATCATGTGGAGGAACTACGGTGTATATGATAACATCCGGAATATTGTGGGCGATTCACCAGTTGGAACACATGTAAAACTGGTGAAATCATTAACGTTCTATTTATTTATCGACTGAACACAAAATACAACGCTATTATATTCAGTTGTCTAGTTGACGTGTATACGACCTGTATTTATATACACTAACAAGAATTTTTTTTAAATCTAAATTAATAAAAATGATGCAAATTCAATTTTCCTATAGAAATCCTCAAACTAATCAATGATCTAAATTTAAAGTGTCCGTGTTATACAGCATAACCATTAGGGAAAGGTCTATATGGTTCCAGCAATCATCGCTCTGGTTGTCCAGCTTTAGAATAAATCGATGTCTGACATGTTGAAGCAGTGTATTTAGTTAAGTCGTTATGTATTTTAGTTAGATCTATTTTCGTTGGACTGTATCAACTCTGTACCCAGGTGACGCCAAAGATAATCTGCTCTCGGTTAAATTATATATTGAAAATTGTGTGTGAACCTATTCGTTATTTACCAATAAACTTCCATAATTGAAAACACAACTTCGCAGCGATAAGCAACTCCCGAGTCTTCATCAGTCTTGCTTCAAACCCGGTCGCAATACGTCCGAATCAATGTTGATCTGACATAAATTGCCGCCCTGTCTGATGTTACTTTAAGATTGTGCGATTATGAAAGCAACTTTATTAAAGACAGTGGAGAAAGAATTAAACTGACAACGTTGGCCAGTTTCTGATTGACCGGGTGGTAACGAGTCAACATTCTATCAACAATTAAGCCGACGTCAGCGCTCAGACTACAAAGTTTCCCGTGGATGTTTGATAACGCAAACAAACAGAACCAATAACGGTTCCAATTTTAGTTCCAAATTGGCCTTCCGGATCCAGCGTTACGCCTATGGTGAATGGAAACATTGTCTGCATAGATGGAATTAGCCAAATGATTTCTTCATATTACTTGGCTAGTGTCGATAGTGTTGGATGCAGGAATCACGGTAGCACTTTTGTACTGCCAAAAGTCATTTGATTTCCACAATGTTATTGATCGATACTACGACTCTTTGATTCTGGCAATACACGGGCCACAGTCGCCACTCGTTAGACTTGATTGTGGCTTCACGATTTTCTCTTGAATACCTTTTCCCCCACCCGCAACGTCGACAGTATCTCGCTCTCTTGTAACGGCATTAGAAGTGATGCAATAGAAGTGCCTCTCTTTCCACGAACTCATTAACAACCAATGGGCAGATGAGACCTAAGGGAAACAACTCGCAAAATCCACACCTTGGACTCTGGCCGGTCGTTAGGGAATAATTTACACGATGCTGACTGCAGTTGAGAAGAAGCGTATTGTCATCCACGAAGCGGGAAAGTGGTCAGATTTGTTATACATCATCGAACTCATGGTCATCGCTTCGCGTGTATTTTCCATGCTTCGTTGGTTTCGCCGCAATGTCCCGCTTCTAATGAACAGACCCAGCAGACAGCAAGTCGATCAATAGTTTCCGACCACCGCGGATAGGGCGCGATCCGTTCCGCGGTTTAATAAAGCCTGTACAGAGCGTACACGGGTTAGTTCAACATGGGAACCAGTTGGCCCAAGGGTGCCCGGCTCTCTGATTTGCCCAAAAGAGAACGAACGGCCTTTTGAAAGTCCAATCTCAGTTCTCCTGGACTGGTTATTGAAGAGACAGCCTCTGCGGCTAACGCAGATCATTGGCAAGGTAGCTTTGAGCCCATACAAATCTTTATTGCATCGGAGAACGGTTCTGCAAACTTGTAGCTACACTTCAAAGTTTGGAGCATGCTTAAGTGACGCAGAGATGCTATCAGCCTCTTTCCGAGTGGCTTAAAAACTGACTTGGCTTTCCTGATGGATACTTGTATTTTGTGGCGAGGATTCTCACAGTGGACGATGGTCGGATAGAGACATGACCCCAGGAGCCATGGATGTCTTCAACTTTGGACTTTTAATGACAGGTAAATTTTTTAAAGAAACTTTTTTTAAATTTTAAACGGACGCCAGATATATGATCCTATCGCAAACCGGTCGTCTCTGATATGGATCACAGTAATTTCTGAAATCAAATAATATATAAATACTTATCGTTGCAATGCTATTCACTGGAGCAAACATTAATCTTTGGGTGACATATGCAATACTAGATAAAATGCTGACGTAGCGAAATCGAAAGTTCCCTCTATAAACCTTCCTAGAGCGATATGCTTTGAAACTCGTGTATGTTTATGAAATCCAACGTTAACATACCGTAATTTGGCCAAGATATTTAGTTTGAAGATTTTAAAACGTTTTACGATCAGGATGCGAACATTTGACTTGACGTTCTCTTAAAACGATTGAATAGCATTACGTCTGTATTGTGTTTGCGTATTTGTGTAAAAAAAAGTAATATCTAATACACCGTATTTGTGTAAAACGTAATAGCTAACACACTGTATTTGTGTAAAATGTAATATCTAATACACCGTATTACAAAAGTAATATCTAATACACCGTATTTGTGTAAAACGTAATATCTAATACACCGTATTTGTGTAAAATATAATATCTAATACACCGTATTTGTGTAAAATGTAATATCTAATACCCCCCAAGAATTGCATTGGTTTGTTCAACATGCATAGTGGTTAGTTTACAATTATGCCAAGCATCACCCTTCAGGTATACCTATTACATGGTTAACGAGTCTGCCAACGTATGTCAGATTAATTGGTGTCTACCTATATGCTATGTATGCAAATAGTGCATGCTGTGCACATGATATGCATTACATAGGCTTCAAGCCTGCGCGTTAGGTAGCGACTGATTCCGAACATAGTGTTCTACTATGTACATGTTGCATGGGTTTAAAACACATGCGTCAGGGACTTCTACAGGTGCGCATTCTGGTCGTTAATCCATTTTGTGTTAGGCACCAATTACAATGGTTGTGTCCCGACTGTTAGGCACACATTACTTTACTTCAAGCATGGTGTGTTTTTTTACGTATTAACTAAATATTAACAAAATATTAACTAAATTAGCTTAAACAGTGTCTGTTAGGCATTTATTTTCTTCATGGATACGTTTCGTGTTTTCTAACTATTAAATTGTTACATCATATATAGTACATGTACATTGCATATACTCGGGTAGGTAAATATTATAGCGTCAGCTACATCTAGCTAAATATTGCGTTAGGGCATTATCGTGCCAGATAATCAGTATGTCCTTAAATCAAGTATGGCCAATTCGGTATGGACGGGTGGGTTTAACCATAGGGAACACATTTGGTTGCGTACAAGGACACGTACAAGGACACGTACTGGATATCGCTTCTCGAATCTCTCGTATCTACTATGAGACCATAACGCTCTCGTAAGTGCCCGACACCATGCACAAGAGATCGTTACGACAGCGCCATGATCTCTTAGTAGATAGACAAGTTTCGAGAAACGATATCAGTGCTGATTCATAATTGTGTGGGTCTTTTTTAAACACCTGTTGTTATCGCGCAATCATTTACATATATGTAATATCAATCAGAATATTCGTGTTAAATTTGATTTATGTCCCAAAAGTCGATGCAAAACAACGTATACAGGTAAATAACAAAAATAAACGGAGAAAGTGTTTGTGGGTGCGTGAGAGAGAGAGAGAGAGAGAGAGAGAGAGAGAGAGAGAGCGAGTGTGTGTGTGTGTGTATGTGTGTGTGGTGACATTATTTAGTGTTATACTACAATACAACGTAATTTACTGTGAAGCTTTCATTAACCCGTTACTCACTTTGTATTTGACGTCAAGTCATAGGCGTGACGTCATTGCGCTGGGTAGTAATGACATCACACTGGGAATTTAGCCTAATCTGAAAGTGATACCACATAATTCATATCACGTGACATATAATATTGTACCTGTAGTATGGTGCATAATATTTTACCTGTAGTATGGAAGCATAATTATTAATTTTGTCGGATAATTCGTTTCATATTCATAGTCTCTTATGTAGTTATGGTATTTAAAGGACAATTACTCAATACAATAACTTTATATTAATTTTACATGTGTGTCTTTCATATCACTCACTTTAGATGTGAGATACACACGCACACACACACACACACACACACACACACACACACACACACACACACACATATATCTAGATACATAGATACAAGCACATAATTATATAGCGCACAAATGCTAAAGTGTGTCCGAATAGAAAACAATGTCCATAGCGGACGCATTACTGCTCTAATTCTATATGGATTTTTGAACACACAAAAAAACCCGTCTTAAGTCTGGTCAAAGTACACAGTTCAGTTGTGTCACGAGGTTCCGACGGTATAGTGATCCAAATCCGTGCATAATTAGTCTGGAAACATCAGCCGCCGAAGGATTGTATGCGGGCTGGATTGCCCCGCATCTGATTCGCGACTCTCCTGTACGAAACGGCGTACCTCGTGAGGTAACCGGATCTCCAATCTTGGCAATGCTGTAGTCTACGGCTAAGGTTGGAGTAACGGTCATCTTAAAGCTACTCCGTGTCGTAGAAGGCAGACCCAGTCACCTGGATGAACAGATTGCAATGGTTGCTCCACAGAGAACATCTTGACGTATTCATGCTAATATATATATTTTTTAAATACCCATAACATTAATTGCAATTGCATGTAACCATTGGATACCCCTCTCTACCAATCATTGTTAACATTGGGTCGTTGCGTGTGATAGTCACAACCGTAATGTACTCTGTAGCTTAAACCGTTGTCAAACTAATTATTGTATAACTAATCATTCATGCACTCACTAATGTCGCTCTAGACATTCTTCTCATTTCTTTCCAATTGTGTCAAGCATTTTCTCCTCATCTTTTCTTCGATCGATGCTCTAATTCTTCACTATCAACAACGATATGCTCTTATGTGCACTCGACTGTCATTGGCTGGGACGTAGAACCTAATTGAGGCCACTGGAATCTGATTGGCTGGTACATGGAAGTTATATACTGGCATGTAACGGTCTACAACGCTCTCCAGCGCCATGCTGTGAAGCACATGCGTCCCAAAGAGGGAACAGTCTGCCGAAATCAGCTCAGCTGGAAGGCGACTGTCAAAGCAGTAAACCCCACCACCACGGTCTACGACATCGGGTATACCGTGTCAGGATCAGGAGATCTGTCCAAAATACCATTGCGCAACCCTATCGCAGCGATGACCAATGTAACTAATTATACATTCTTGCCATTGGTACACAAGACCGATCGACAAACAACTGATGTCAAGACCCATATTATCAGTAGGATTCCAGCCTGACATGGGGCTGCAAACTACTTGTATATGAGAATACATTAATAGTATTACTACTAATAATAATAACAATAATACTGCTACTAATAATAATAATATTGACAATAATAATAATAATAATAATAATAATAGTGTATGAGAAGGCATTAATAGTATCCCGGCGTCAGGGGTTTTCGAGGTAGTAAGGAAATAACGCTGCTTACTCGTTGAAGCTGAACATTAATACATTCTAGAAACAGAATGTTTAGTATCTCAACAACAAACCATCGCAAGAAATCATCAGTAATCCGATTGACGTCAATTCCTGCTTGCATTGGCGGATGTTTTTTAATTCGAGGCTCCGTCAAAATGTCAAATAAAACATGTATGGTGGCCCATAATGGATTTTTTTTTAAAAAGAAAGAAACATAGATATTGTTTGTCTGAAACATGTTTTATTATTTTAACACTTATTTAATATTTATTACGTGGCTGGAAAAGAAAACTGTTGTAAATCTGAACACTGAAAAGTCAAAGATTGAACACTGAAAAGTCAAAGATTGTAATGTGTAGATTTTTCTGGCACATGTGACAGTTTTGCATCACAACATTATTGAATGCATTTTCCAAGTCTACTAGTTCATAATTATGGCGATAAGGTCTATTTTTCTTTTGAAATGTCTGCAACAGAAATGAGATACAATGAACAGAAGGTTTTTTACTTTGGAAACGAGTAAGAGTGACCCAAATTTGCTTCCGTAGTTGTCCAGTAACTAGAGCGAGCACAGCTGTTTCATGTGATGCTTGTTTGGTTAGGATATCAACAAGGAAAGCAGACGACTGCATGATATTACATTTCAGCTGATATTTTAGCGATGATCGCCATTTAAACTTTGGGAATTTTTGGTATTAGTGATCAGAGGTGAAAACTGCACTTGATAAATGTATGCTTTTGTAAATTACTTATCTTCATTTTTTTATCAATTTTATATTGATCGAAATCGGAGTTATCGCCCACTGATGTAATTTGCATTTGACCTCTGAACTCGCACGCGCTCTTTCTTTATAACTCAAAACGCGATTGCCTCGAAAACACATGAGCCTTGAAATCACCTGACGGCGGGATAATAATAATAACAATTATTATTATTGTGCGCACACTTATGGTGCGCCAATTCAACACCGGAAGGCGTGTTGCTCGTATACTACATTATTCCCCGGTCAATGGATCAATGTGCACTAATTTTCCTTCTCAACTCCCTGGTGAGTATACGAGTTTATCATTAGCATGTCCGTGTGATCCTTCCGGGTACCCATTCTCTGCTGAGTGAACAGAGGCATTTTCGAACTAAGCCACTTGCCTAATGTGACACCACAAGCTAGTTTAGCCTGTGCTAACAATTTGGGGCAGGAAATATTGCAAACTCCTGATGAGTGCACAATGAAGTGACTGACAGGTGCAGCCTATACGTGATGACACTTGCATCTGCCGTCCATACTATCACAGAGAAAAAGGTTAGGCAAGGACACCTAACGTGGATGCTCAAAAATAAATCAGGACACCCGCGGAACAGGATACTGCTGTGTATGTGTCAACGGTTCAATGTGTCCAGCAATTTCACGTCTCGTGTCCTTTAGGTCTCTGGGCAATAGGACACCAAATTCATACGTTAAGGCAATACTACGGGTCTCGTCCTTTCTGGCAATGACACCGCGCGTCTCGTCTCGTCTGTCGGGGGCAATGAGACACCTAATGTCTCAGCAGTTGTGTCCGGCAATAAGAATTACACAGACGTGTCTCTACCATTCAATCACGGTAATTTTACTTCGATTCTCCACTCGCTTCATTCGACACGGCTCCGTAATGTGAAGATCACGACAGATTAGTGCGAGTCTAAAACGACCATTGGTTCGAGTCCGTTTCCGGCAATTCCGGGGAGACTCATTAGATACCATAGATCATAGTGGCTACCTGGCCAATCAGCGACGGTGTAACATCGATATTCCCTTTGAAGTATAAGCAGCTGATTCCTCTCCCTTTCTCCACTTTCACGACTCTTTCCAAAGTCCAGGTGTATTCTTTCGCCATGATAATAAATCGTAGTACCTATCTTGTACCGGTGGCAGCTGCATTACGCTCACCTCTGTTCTGGTTTCATGGTTCCTGTTTCAGGATTCAGTATTCTGGTTTCAGGATTTTCTATTCTGTTCCGTTTCTATTCTGCCTTCAGAATCTTTGTTTTAGGATTCTGTATTCTCGTTTCAAGATTCTGGATTCTTGTTTAATGATTTTCCATTCAGTATTGTGCTTTATCAGAAGCTTTCGCTTCAATTTCATCATTTTAGGATTCTGTATTCAGGTTTCAGGATTATTGATTCTACTATCAGGATTCTGTATTCTAATTTCAGGATTTTTTAATTCTGTATTCTGGTTTTAAGACTGTATACATGTTCTTGTATATTGGTTTAGCGTAAACGAGCCACTGGCTATAGTATTTGCAAATATTCTGTTATCGAGGATGACGGTTGACAAAAGCATTAAAGCTGCGTGAGATAGAGATGTTGAAGCTACGGTCATCCAGGGCGGAAGAGATGAACACAATCAAGTAACAGTATCACAGACACTTGTTTAACTAAGCTTATAAAGCAATAGCTAAGACTTGTGTGACAGTGTGATATTTACTACATTATTCTTAATAATGTCCTCCAAATTAGACCGTCTGAATCAAGTGTATTCTTACATAAAATATTGGCGGGACAGCCATCATTAGCCACTTTAGCTTGGCCACATCTCAGTTAAGCTAATGATCATCCAATTCACTGTATAAATATGTCAATGGGATTGTCTCTATAATGAGTACGATGTATCTAATTGTAATTCGCCGTGTAACGTTGTATGGGTATATAAGTGGTTTTTTAGAATGTAACAAAAAATGAAAGATGGTAATGAAAGGTAGACAACA
>JAUTBT010059045.1:0-14963 GCA_032361225.1 Lepetodrilus schrolli | reverse complement strand
TTTATTTAGTATACTTTTACAAAAGTTAAAATTGCAAACTGCATGTGTAAATATACCAATTAGATTGACATCGATTTGATATATAACGTATAGTGACCCGGTCGAACTCTTCCAAGTTCACAGGCATGTGGGTAATATGATAATGAGTTCGTGATAGAGGAAAATGTTAAGAATACCTGTAAAGGTTCATTGCACATGTTGCAGATGGTAGATAGCCAGACTGGGGTTTGTGTCTGTTTGCACGAACACATCAAGCAAACTCAGCTTTGACATCCGTGTGATTTATCAATTGAAAAGAAAAAAAAAACACGCGGTCTTGAAGGTCAAGTATTTTGATATAGACAGGAAATATCACTAATCACAACTTCCAATCACGTTGGATATTGCCTGCGTTATAAGGAGGTTACTGATCACGGCGTGTCCAATGAAGACGAGCGTTCGCTATTTCATTTTCATTAGCTAGCGCTTTCAGTACACTGCTCTTAGACAGACACACTTAGATGGAATTTTAATGAGGCATGCATTCATCTGATACTTTTAATCAGGACATTAATACGTCATTAATTTAATGCGACCTCAAGCTTTTAAGACATAAATGGACAACAATTAAATGCTATCGACCAGGCCTCTATTCATGTTTTTTCCCCTGACCGACTTGTTCCTTCACCATTTATTATTAAAATTTACTAAAGACCCAATATAATTACTAGTATAATATATTACAAATAATTATTTATATTTTCCAAAATTGAAAAAAATCAGGTTGGCGGATTCGTAAACCAGGGAATCAAACAATGATGGCCTTAGTTGAAAAATTATACTTATTTGATGCATTTCATACTTGATTGTGAGCAGTAATATATCACAATTTAGAATGCAATTAATATTACACTTTCTAGTGAGCACTGCGTTAGACCTGTCAATCTGCCATTGAAAATGACTGACAACAGTAAAGTCTGACATGGCATGTTACAAACTCCAGTAATTTTGGAACCAGTTGAGTAGGAGCATGTGACCTGTCACCAGAGTGACCTATGTCAACTAGTTTTTGAGTAATGGCAGCAAACATTGGTTCAATCAAACAGACAATCTCATTAAAATCAGATACGAAACCGACTCTCAGATATTTGGACACTCGAAACTCTTCGTTTTGCCAAAGAATGTTTACAGAGTGAAACAAGATCTGATTTAAATTAGATTACCTGTCAGATTATATATGAAGCCCACAGTCATTAATAAGAAGAAATTGACTTCAAATAACATTAAGAATATTAAATTTTATTGCTGTATCATCCTTTCATTGCATTCATCCATGTCATACAATACCTCTACACAAATTCCCTCATTTTTCGCTGCTGTAGACCATGTACAAATTACAAATATGTCTGCCTTGCCATAATCACAATCTACCACAAGCACAGCAATACACAAAACAAAGAAATCTCCTGATATTGTTTGAAAATGTGGACAATTTTAACATCATTTGCCATTGCCAAAACATTTATTCGCCAATGCCAAGACATTCACAGATGCAATTTCAACCTGAAAATCCTTTGACAATTTTAAAGTCATTGTCACGTGTGTTACCACGTGAAATCTACTTCAAAGTCTACGGACAATTCTAAAGTAACATGTTATTGCCCAAAACACATTCACTAGAATCTTCCTTGAAAATGTGGACACTTTTAAGGCTGTAAACCATTGGCAGTGACGTATCCACGTAAATTTTGCTTGAAAATTAAATTTGTACATCTTCACCATTAGAAGACTTATAGTCCTGTGGGCACAGTATTCATGTGGGTGCCATATTCCTGTGGGATCTGTATTCACGTGGGCGGAGTCTTTTCCATGGCCCTGTTGGCACGGAGCACGTCGCCTGGACTTGGGTACGGCCGCTGTTGGAACAGTGGTCCTGAAGCCGTCACATCCACACCGGTCTTAGCCTTCCCACGCTGATCCAGCCCCTCTGACCAACCACCCCTGGAGACAGAGCGGAAATGTTTTCACAACGTATACCAAAAATGACCATAATAATAACTGTGGGGGGGGGAATAATTATTATATAAACCTGGACAAAAAATTCTAATTATTTTAAGAAAAATATTCTATGCATATTTGTTATTTTCTTTATTACATTGGGGGTTTAGAGCCACTTTCAAGATTCTTTCACCTATATCACGGCTTGTCAGTTTATGGCAGGAGGAAACCCGCAACATCTGCAGTGCTGAATGTTGCAGTAAACCTGTGAGCATCGGCTGGTACTGACAAACCAAGGATGATAACTGCATTGCCACAGTACATCAATATAGCATCAGAAACTAACTTTCGGGAACGTTTATGCCAGGCTCCTGGCCCCCATTTCACAACGGCCTCCTAACTATTTAGGAGCTCCTAAACCAGTCGTAAGAGTAGTCACCTCATAATAAGTATTTCACGACGACGTCACAAGTCTTATCCCTTCTTAAATTGGCATCTAACTTAGGAGGTGATAAACTGGGTCATAAAGTTAGGAGCTCCTAATTTTAGGATGTCGTTGTGAAACGGGGGCCTGGAATGTTAGCAATAATTTACCTTTGTATTTACTTTCTGTATCCTCATTGTATGCTAGCAATAATTTACCTTTTTATTTACTTTCTATATCCTCCTGGTATGCTAGCAATAATTTACCCCCTGAGTAGCGTTCTTTCCCCTGTCTTTACCACGTGTCTACTATAATGGCTATTCTATTTATACTCGTCTTTATAAATAGAGAATCTCACTCAAGTGTCTTGGAGACATTAAATCCGAGGCTTTGTCGAGCATTTAATAACTTACATCGACGAGTGTTGATACATTTGATATTCCAAGATACGAGGGTCAGATTCTATTTATCACCCAATATCATTTTACAGTCATTTAAGAAGAACAATGACACATAATACAGATTTAACTGTGAAGTCAATGTTTAAGCTGCTGTGCATTTGCACTGTGATTTCATAGCAATGCTATGACATCACAGTGGTAGCGATGACATCACAATGGTAGAACAATCAAATAAACCACTACTTGGGTCAAACGGTATTTACTGCGGCCGCCATGACGTCACAATGATCATGAGGTCACAACTTTTAACTACAGCCAAACCGGGGTGTACGACCTTTTCCAGGACACCTGTCAGCCAATCAAATCGCTAGAACTGCCGCATACTTTGGATAATGATGTTTACCATGTATTTTACCCATGCATTTAACCATACTGCGTGTAACACTGGCTAACACCGGCTATTGTAGCTATTACTCGGGCAATTCATCAATATCTTAAATGCTAAATATATTTGTATTTTATATCGTTGAAGTGGCCCAGGGGAGACAACCGCTCCGTGATTATATCAGCATCAATTGTGTGACATGAAACGGACAACTATCACGTGGTTTGCAGATTGTTTTCGTCCTAATCCTATGTGGCGTCTCATCCTGATTCTCCGTGGTAAGCTCTAGACGGGATGAAAGCACGATATTGTCCAGAAGGTAAACTCATTGAATACGCAAATATTTAATTTACTGTGTAATTCATAAATCCAATAAAGTTTGTAGTACTCATCAACATTGTTGTTCTTTGAAATACGCCAACTAAAGCGTAATGCGGCCATAACGAGAGTGTGGGTTCACAAACTGAGAGTCTTCAAAGATGTTCCATTTAGGGTAACTTGATTGATTACGAGTGACATTGCTCGGCGTTGAACTGTGGAGAACAAAGCTTGGATATCAAAGCTGAAAACAAGTCCTGAACAACGTTGCAATCCATCCACTTGGCGTCCATTGATTATGCACGACGCTCGTTATGAAGTGTGTGTGTGTGTGTGTGTGTGTGTGTGTATGAATATGTATGAATAGGAGTGTTAGTTGGAAATGGAGAAGATGGATGTGTATTGTATGTTGTCCCAGATATCCTTCATCATGATCGCTTTTAGAAATCGTGTGTCCATATGCTTCATGAGAGATGATTCATTTCATATCCATCTCTGTATGACCGTCGTATTGACACGTACACATCCACTCTATACCTAGTATCGTCCTTTACGTAATTGTGTTAGACATACTTTAACTTTCATCATGTGTCCGCCATACTGCTCTATGTTAGACATCCTTTAACATGTAATTGACGTCATTTGTCCACCGTATTGTTCTGTGTACTGTGTACTTTGACATGTACTTAACATCATACTATCAGTATTCAATTTGTGCGAGACACTTTGAACATATGCGTACTATGACGTAGTTTCATTGATTAGTAAGGTTTTACTGTTATCATCAGTAACTACTATGTTATACATACAGGGTAAACATACAGAGTGTGTGATACATACAGGGTAAACATACAGAGTGTGGTATACATACAGGGTAAACATACAGAGTGCAGCTGGAGTGTTGTCACAGACCTCTGTACCTCTGTCCGACTGTTGTCATGGTCTATGTGGTCTTCTGTTGGATCCCACCCTGTACCAACTCCTAGATCGCGGTGTGTCTACCATTGAGGTTCTCAGTGAGCAGAGGATGGAGGTGACACAACCAGGCCTTCTAAAGCCCACAAGCCATGTCTATCTATTTATAACAGATACAGATTATACTACAGATGTATAACAGAGAACGATCTCGACACAGATTTATAACAGAGAAAGTTTTTGCTACTTTTAACAGAGAATGATTCCTGCTTGTGTCTGCAGTAGTCTGGGGGTAGTAGATGGATTTAGTGGGATGGAAACTGGAGACGGTGACGCAGTAGATGGAGATGGTATCGAAGAGCCGATGTTGAAGGATGAAGGATGATCAAAGAGGATCGTTGTAGTCGCAAATAGATATATTTAGTATATAAAAGACACGCGACTGTGGTACATGCACGCATCCCGGGAACATGCACGCGGTTCTGCAATAATCGCGTGGACAGTCATGTCCCAGGAAGTGTGCCAGCCGCGGTATCGTGTCTGCGCACTGTCTTTCCGTCTGTGTCTTTCTGTCTGTGTTTACTCTGTGTGTGTGTGTGTGTGTGTGTATGTGTGTATGTGTGTGTGTGTGTGTGTGTGTGTGTACCAGCTTAGCTGATTTCGGCAGACTGGTTACTCCTTGGGACGCATGAGCTGGAGAGCGATGGATATTATTTTCTGCTTGTACTAGTCTGGATTTCCACCAATCTTTATAGTGCTAGCACATTTGAAATACCACACATCGCAGTTGAACATGGGTATCTCTGAGCCGACCAGCCGTTGCTGTATACTTCCCTTTTAATGCTGAGCGCCAAGCAGGGGGACAACAACTACCAGCTTTTAACGTCTTTTGGCCTGACGCGACCGTGCCGAGAGTCGAGTGCTAGTTGCACATACGCATTAGCACCAACACTGTTTTAAAATAAAATAACCGAGAACGTATCACGAGTGTTGACGGCATTACAGACCAATCAGAAGATTGCAGGGAGTGAATCGGGGAGTGTGTTCACGTGCTGGATCACGAGTCGAGCGTTGTGTTCTTGGGCGTTTGATTTGAACTTACTGCACTCGACTCGACACTCGACAAATACAGCCTACGACATTGTATCTGCCTGTCTGTCTGTCTGCCTGTCTGTCTGTCTGCCTGCCTGTCTGTCTGTCTGTCTGTGGTCTGTGTACATTCAGTGAAGGCCAGGTGACATTCACCATCGATAAAGATACACCATGTTGCTTAACGTTGGAGAAACCCGACGACTGTCCAGCAACGTGTACACTTGCAAATATGGGAGGTACGATTAAAATGTGATAACGTGATAATATTATGGAAATATATCTGACCAGATGTCAATCTGGACGATTATAAAATAGGTAATTATAATTAAGATCGTTGACCAAGCTTGCAGACGAAAGAGATATCGGCATACATGCCTGGGGCGGTATAGGGACCTGCAGTGGCATGTTAATTAATGTTAATTACCAGCTTAGTTCACTCCAGTTATGCATCAGTGGCATGTTAATTACCAGCTTAGTTCACTCCAGTTATGTATCAATACGTAAATTATGCCTTTCAGACTGGAACAATTTGGAATTAAATATTGTAAATAATTGCCCTATAATATATCTGTACAATATTGTAAATAATTGCCTAATGATATATCTGTACAATATTGTAAATAATTGCCCAATGATGTATCTGTACAATATTGTAAATAATTGCCCAATGATGTATCTGTACAATATTGTAAATAATTGCCCAATAATATATCTGTACAATATTGTAAATAATTATATTGTAAATAATTGCCCTATGATATATGTAAATAATTGCCCTATGATATATCTGTACAATGTTGACGGAATATAAACACATCACTATATTGTTATAGTCGGCAAAGCACACATGTTTACCACTCACGTACTGGGGCGCTGCTACGTAGTTGCTCTACTAGAGACGTGATAGGTTTAATACAGAACTCGGACGAAGCGTCTGCTGAACACACCTCAGTGACGAGCGCCGTAACACAATGCAAGCATTACGTACTAACAGGACACGGCACCCCCTCCAACATGACAAAAGAAAGTGGCATAAATAGAAAGTGCAGAAAACCAAATATGTCTGTACACAATAGATCCGCATTTCGATTGTAAGTGGCCACAGTTTGGTAAAAGTAATCCCAGAAACAATCTCGTGAAAACAAATGTAAACATGATTCAGTTCATTGCCATGTCGACGTCTGATGAAGATCTTGTGTTGCCCGGCTTGCTGGATTCTTATCTTGTACACGTATCTAAATGAACATGTCAATCTTCGTTTGCCAGGACGTGTAACTAATCCGGTAAAAACATCGTACCCGAAGTACATGTACTATTTGCTATATCTTAGGGTAAACAACACCATGCGCCGGCTAATTACATTCATCCCCCAACACAAGTATGCACACTGCGCGTTCTTCAATCAGTAGGACGGTAGATCTGTACCTTTTGTCCGTCAGATGAGATCCCAGCTCCAGGAATACGTGCGAGCACGTGCAACCGCATACACACACATACACACACAAGCACATACGCACACACACACGCGAATACACACACATACACACACACATACACACACATACACACACGAACACACACGAACACACAGACATACACACACTCACATAAACACATGCATACCAACACATACACACATACACACACACACAAACACACACATTCTCACACAGACTCACATACACACATACACACACGCATACACACACAAACACACATACACACACACACACACACACACACATGCACAGTGGAACAACGAGGACAAAACGGAAAGATAAATATAGCAATTAAAATACCCTATAATAAAGTTTCCTATTGACCGCCTAGAATACAAAGAACACATTTGTATTATTTATTTGTTTCATGGTAGTTTCTAAGCTAGACGCGTTCGTGGATAATGTATAGTTCTGCTGTGGAACCGGTGGCTGTGACACATACTTCATGACTGATGTGCGGAACTGACAAATGGGAAGGAATATTGGCCTGAGTTTCATCAGATAGCCACCACAGTATAATAACATTCCTAGCTCCATCTCGAGATATGACGTCACCATTCGCCAACTATCACAGCCAACAATCACAAATACCAACATCTTAGCAGAAATATAGAATGCTAATACATTGATTTTTCATTCGTCAAGGTTTATTTATGTGATTCTGTGATCCAAACCATGCTGTTGTCCTGATTACATATTGTATTGCACGTCGTGTACTAACTGTACCGTACGCCAGTGTACAGCGTGTATATCACAGTAGGCCAATTAAACTTACGTTTAAATAGCATTGTGTCATCATAACATGGTCAACCCCTATGACGCAGCGGCATTACTGTCAGTGCATTAACAGAAGACTAGTTTGATGTTAGCAAATGTCACCCGGAAACTGGTTCTGCCATATGTTCCACGTGTACTATTCCTTGCAGTAGACTGTAGACAGCTAATAACTTTAACAGTGTTTTCACCCAGGAATATCTTATGATTCTAGAAGAGCAAGTGATCCCTTGTGAACTGGAATTTTCTCAGACGTGTTAACACGTCGCTTGATGGAGACGTTATTCCCTTGGTAGTCGTGACACGCGAGGAATTAAGTGTTCTCTCCCTTGTGTGCCATGGAGACATTCTGACGAATATATGACGGAGCAGAGGTTGTCTCCCTTAGGTGTCTTCATTTGTTAACTAGTTGTCACGATGATATTATATGTACTCTTTTTTTTTTATGAAGACGCTGTAGCAGAAATCAGTCAATGTGTACTATTTCCCTTTCCGTTATTACCTCAGAACATATCCCTTTGATGTTACCCGTCGTGACACAGGGGAGGTAACTGATCTATTTGTATCGTAACAGTGGGTGGTTGATACCATACGGGCACCTGTCGCCAGATGAGCATCTCGCTGTGATCTCACTCCCACTAGGTACACTCGAGAATACATCAAAGTGAGACACTGTACTGTGACATCGACCCTCATCAACAAGCAAAGACGACACCAATACTAGTTAGAGGCCCGCTCATAGCATGTGTGTAATATGCATCAGAGAGCACTAATATATTTCGTGAGGCTCAGTTTTGAAATAGATAAGAGAAGATGATCTGCAATTGACTTGAAACATATACATTACAAGATAACATTTGAGGTATATTTGATTTGTTTCTTTTTTATTTGAGTATACGGGACAGTAGTGTGATGAAACCGAAGCATATGGAGCTGAAGATCTCATCAACAATTCCAACATGTTGTAATGCCAGACATTTGGGCTTTGGTGTTGTCGATACTGTATAAATATACGAATGTAGCACCAGACGTCTTTGATTGAACAATGAGAGTATGTGTGTCACGTGGTTCTAGCTCCACACCATGCCTGTGTCATCATTGGTCCTAAAGGTCAACCAGGGTCAAAGGTGGATCTTCTGGTACTTCTGGTCTGACTGGAATCCCATGCAGACGCAGTGTAGTTGATAAATGGATTTGAGAACGCATCTGGTGTAGGCCTAGATGTATTCTATGACCACCAGCAGTCAGAAGACGTCTTCATTGAGGCTATGTAGCCCTGTCATACACCTGTCTGTCTGTGGTAGAGGAGGTCAAGGAGAACCAACATGTTGAATGAACTCTCAGTAATTGAAGTCACGATGCTGATTGGGTCAAATACACAGACAGGAAGTAAAGAATTTGGTCGAATCAGGAAGCGATTCTGTAGGCATAACTTTATTCAAATATGGTTGCAATCACGCACAGTCTAAAGTAGACCTGCGCCACTTATCGAATTCATCTGGTAATCTATGACAAAAAGCGCTTAGAGTGAAATCCATCTTGCATCAAGAGAGAATGAGAAGACTGTTCATGTTCCCTTCCACTAACTAGATTCCACTTTGAAATATTGTATAAATGGCATTCAAATTTCCTGGCATTTATTCATTGCGGGAAACATTGCACACATACCACGTCAATTCATTGACCTCATTTCGGTGACGCATTTTGCAAGCGAGAAGGACATTTGCATATGAATAGCATCTCTCCGAGTTTAACGGAATGTGGTTTCACTAATATATAGTATATAGCTCCATGGAGAGATAAGACCACAGCTCAATAATGTGTACTTATATAGTTAGTGTATTTGATGTTCTGTTCTGGAATGCTCTGCATGAATTCTGACCAGATCTGGATGTTGCAATGTCATCAGATAGGCCTACACTGGAATGTGTAGGCTCATTTAACCTTGTTCTACGTTGTCAGGGCAGCATCCTGTCACATTTCCTTCAACTTCATAACATAACTCCAGGATGTTATCTGCGCATGACAGAACACCACTCAAGAGTTAAACATGCCGTGTCCAAGGCAACCAGATACGTATGCATGGACGCTCTTCTCGGGTCAAAGTTCATATATAACCATTCTGGAATCATGACAATATGCTCCGATTTATTGCGCAGATAGTCGTTCGCATTGGAGTGTCTGACGTCATGGTTATGATGGACACGACACGAAACCCTGTGCACTTTAAACATGTTTCCTGGTGATGATGGTGTCCATTAATCAGTCTCATCCTGACTGATACTGGTGATCAGCTGGTAGAGCAACAGTGAACACATTAGAGCGTTAACAATTAGGTGATCTATCACCGTTAAAATACCCAGCTTGTGCTGCGCTTATTAGCAATCTTTTGAAATAAATCACCATTAATGGGTACAATTCTAGGCCCTACTCATCCAATCTGATAAACAGAATATTCTCAAACCACAGCTACCAATAAACAGTCAACTTGTGAGAAGCTTCTATACTCACAGCTACCAATAAACACCTCAATAAACACCATATAGAGGAGAACTGTCTCCAACCAACCAATAAACACCATTCATATAGGAAAGTATTCTTCAATTACTGATACTAATAAAAACACAACATAAGATAGTGTGCTATATTAGCAACCCCCCACACCAACACACGCCCCACTTGGGAAGATATTGTCCAGCTAAATAGATATGCATCATCGGCAACTCTGCACAAAATGCTCATTATATGATAATCGCAACTAGTAGATCTACTCTCTGCCCAATCGACAACAATCTCACTTCCCACACTGCCCCTACACGACGTACAGAAACAAGCCAGGCCGTCAGGAGGGCGGACATTACGACCATTCATCTCTCTGTATTCGCCAGTGTAAACTGGCAAAAAAATGGAATAAATTTCACACTCCATTGCTGCTAATTTGCGAAAATAGAATTTTATGCATTAAATCTTCCAACAAATATTCAATAGACATGATTTATTACCAGTTCTTTCCGAAATAGTGCCTTTATGTGGAGAAATAAACTGAGAAAGAATATGCTTCAACAAAATATTCAAATTACGAACAAGAAACTACGCTTCAACCGCAATAAGAATGGTCGAGGAATGTATCTTACGTGGGTATGACGCATCCGTCCCGTGTGGTGAGAGCTATATACGACATTACGGGAAACGGATAATAATCAGCCAAGAATTGATTCAGGTTTGATTGTAACTGCCACTGAATGGAAGGAGGGGTTTGGGGGTAACTATAGCAGTATATCAATTTTTTTGCTAAGTTGTAGAAATAGACACATACGTCACTGAGAAAAAAATAGTGTTCATTGGTATAAATACTGTCTCTAAAGAATTTCAACAGTTGCTTTATTCTTCTTCTTCTTTTCTTCTTCATCTTCTTCTTCTTCTTCTTCTTCTTCTTCGTCGTATGTCGATCCTAATGCCGGGGAACGTACCGAGAGGAGATAATACAACACTTATATACATAGGCGGAGTTTCCAGAAAACGTTATAGCTTAATACAAAAAACACACACCAATGCGTGCATATCATGATTTCATGTTGTTAACTTACAACCACTCTGACACGCCTGCTGCTGGCTGAGTGGCTAATCTAGATTACCAGTATATACACACATCATTGCTCTAGTCATCCAGAAAGCAGAATAAATAAGCGTACTTGGTCGGTGTGATCTATTGAAATGTGGACAGTATAGTAGAATAGTGAACCTAGTCTATGAGAAAACCACTATCGATGACTCTGTTGCCCTGTCTTTACTGCTTGTATTACTGCTCTGGTTTGATTTCATATCGACCAACACGACCCAATGCTTTAATAACTAGAATGTTGTCCACCTATATAGTTTCCCGTACGTCACAGCCGTCATTCTGTGCTATATTATATCTTCTGTAATCTAGTGGCAGGCCCAGAGATCGACCACGGTCATGCCACAGTTGTGGGTCAAACCCAGAATTATCACGCCCCAATCAGAGGTGCCCGGGCGTAAAACATCGATGGCGGCCATATAGAAGCTAATTCCAGGATGGAGAGTTTGAAGAATTAATGTTTTTAAAATGAGCAATCATTCTGACACAAGCTCGACGTTTTAGTGTATTTTCCAATATTGCCATGTTCTTAGGAGGGTATACATTGGCTACATTTAATGGCTGAGTCACATATCCACAGATTCGGGAAAATTTGCAAAATTTCACGGTTGCCGCAAGGGGTCCGTGGCTATCCTACGGGCGCCTGGGCGTTCTTTCCTCGCCGTGGGGCGCATCGGGAGCTTTTAGCGTGGAGTTAAAAGATCCCGATGAGTCGTAGAAATCTTTTCTAGCCGTAAGCACGTAGACACGTCGTAGGCAGCACCGCACGGGCCCAGTACTCCCCCGCAACATTCGTACAGATGCCGTACAATTTTGGGCAATTACGGCACCCGCACGATTTCCAATATCATCTTACGATGTCCGTGCGAGTCCCTCACGAGTCCTGTACGATGTGTAAAAAATGTACGGGTATCTCACGGCTCACGTCCGACACCCGTGCGACCGTCTCGCGATTGGAGTCGAGAAAACTTCAAAGAGCACCGCGCGGTCCTGCCTTTACGAGCTGTCAGAACAGAACACATCGTTCACACCTCCACCTCCTATACCATCCACTCACACGCTGTATTACCAGACGCTGTTATTGTTTGTTAATAGCTACACACTGAGTTACGAGTTTGGAAAATGTGTTAAACATGAAGAGAATGTTTGACATCAAACACAATATAATGTTGTTACAGACAAATTTTCATTCTACATTCTCTTAAAGGATCGAAAATATATACACCCAACGCCAACTAGTTATTGCCACCAAAATAAACTTGGCTATATAATGAGTACATCGAGAGAAGAGGAAGGCTGAGAAATGAATCTGAGCGGACACTCGAGCAGACACACGACACGAGCAGACACACGACACGAGCAGAGATGAACATTAGTGCACAGGGAAGTTGATATACACACGAGAAGGAATTGTGTCCTTATATACCAAATATGAAGGTCCCCTGCTCATAGACGATGGAATAATTACGTCACACTGGAATATTAATGAATAAACATTAGCTACAGATGGAACACTTTACACCGATGCCGGGGTGCCAGGTAATACACAAGTTGAAATCAAACCATATCTTCATGTCCGTACTGGATTGGTGAATAATATTAACAGTATAGATAACAGGTCAGATATAATGTGTTGATACATAGAGGTAGTTTCCACAAAATAATGAGGAAGCCACCTATTGAGAGGAACAACTGTGCTTTATGTGTAGGAGAAAGGCCGAGTATCTGTCCATTACTGAGAGGTAATGGAGACGAGGGGCCGTAGGCGCCGAGTCCCAACTAGCAACTAGCGACCAAAAAGCAACTAGCGACCAACAAGCAACTAGCGACCAAAAACAACTAAAATAGAGTTTTCCAAAATGAATATTGGAAATTGCCATTTTGTTCACATGTACCTGTGCAATGACTGATCTCTGCATGCGCAGTCTGCATTTGCACGTGCATGAACACATCGTGGAGCACGTGCAGTTAATGGGTTCTTTTCACTGTTTCAAGAGACTAGATGAATTTGTGTTAATTTTCGACTAGATGAATTTGTGTTAATTTTCTCGTAGCCTGCATAGCTCAGGCGGTAGAGCATATGATTCACAATCAGAAAGAGTGAGTTCTAATGCCAAGATTATTTTAAGTCGAAAACCCACACGACTCTACAATACTACTACAGATTTAATATGCTAAATTCTAATAATGAGTCGCACAACTCTCCATTACTCACAGGTAGTGGATAGATTTCCAATGCTAAAGTGGAACAACTGTATTTTAAACAGTGGATATCCACCACGTATATTGAATAATATACAAGAGATGTCGATTAAAGTAGTGCGCTTGCAATACGTAAAGGTTGACTGAGACAGTTGAGATGTTAATGGATATGTTTCAAACGCATAGATTAGAGTTCCCTGCACGTGCTGGTCATTACGACAGGAAAATACAGACGTAGAAAGCCCCCTCGTCGAGGCGCTTCTATTAAATACCTCCCCAATAATATTCCTAGATTATATAGTTGCCATATCCGGTAAGCCTAATAAAAACTATTTTATTTCTTAGTTACCGGAATTGTACATAGAAGAGTACCTGTGTACGAGCATACAGGAAACACTGCATTATATAAGTATACCTACGTATTCTTTTCTGTTACGAATAACAATATCATTAAGTAATAAAACATCCCCCAGACAGCTGTGTCGTAGACGTATAGTAACGCCCGGTCGTGATACAAGTAACGCAGATATATAGTAACGCCCAGCCTTATACGACAGATGTATAGTAACGCAGATGTATGGTAACGCCCAGCCTGAAACGACAGATGGATAGTAACGCCTAGTTCTAAGGAATCGTAACGCACAGCCCTGATACGAGAGATGTATATTTAGATATAGTGCAGAATGTATGATGATCAACTTCAACACGTATGTAGGTGCGTGGACTATAGTACAGTATAACTGAGAGGTCTGTCATATGTCGTATCATGGCTGGTCGTTACGTATACTATACGTCTATCTGCGTTTCTTCTTCTTCTTCTTAAGTTGAGTGTTTTTCCGGTCGCCTTCCAACTTCGTTGATTTCGGCAGCATCTGCGGTTGTGTGCGCTTTGCGTTTGTGTGCGCTTTGCAATTCAAGATAATAGTAAACCTTATTAATGAGGTATTAAGCATCTACATAAAAAGAAATACTTAAATGACATAATTGTCGATAACAATATGTTTCACCTGTCAGTACATGGACACTTGGAATATTCGTGATATTGTCATATGTCCTATATATGTTCGAATATATACAAATCGCTGTTACCTGTTAGAACGGTAACCCTTCACATATTTTGCAAAGGTGTGAAATTAAATAGTAATAGGTTAAATAGACGAAGTTGTAATGGTTTAACTGGTTGGGTACGAGTAATTCGTAAAACTGTGCCAAATTTGAGTGACATGCGTTAAATAGTTTTTGAGTTACGGTAGCAATCAGGTTTTAAAAAAAAAAGATTTTTATTATTTTTTAAATTTTTATTGGGGTTTTAAGTCGCTTTCAAGATTCTTTCACTTATATCACGACTTGTCAGTTT